>JAEIGH010000631.1:0-22258 GCA_018903575.1 Drosophila saltans
AAAAGTTGCAGCCACCTCTTCAAGGTTGACAAATTGTGAGACTCAATGTTTATGTCCATTGCGATAAAGTTCACCACTTCTGATATTGTGAGAGGAAAAAGGAAACAACCTTTATATATTTTTTAATTATTTGTTCAGACTTTGAGCTGCCGTAATGTGACCGTGCTTACCCCTCCTGCTGTAGTATGTCCGTCTGCCCATCTGTCCGTCGATCCGTCTGTCTGGATCAACAGCTTCTCCTCCGAGACTCTTAAAGCTTCAGAGCTGAAATTTTGCTTCCAGGCTTCTTTTTGTTGCAGGCATTGTTTATTTCTATTTATTTTGTCACATCGCTTTTTTAGCTAAATAGTTTCCCCAATGAATCGAAAAAGTGATTTTCTTGAATTTTGAATTTCTTATAGGTTAATATATGGGCTGTCGTACTACATATATTATTTTCAAAAAAATATAAAAAACAGAAGAATGGCCTAACTTGGGCCGTGTTGAAGTTCGTTCCTGTTGTACTACATACATATATTGTTTTCAAAATAAAATATAAAAAAACAGAAGAATGGACTAACTTCGACACGGTCGTTTACCATTGCAAACTGTTTTTAACAATTACATACTTAAAATGTGACAAAATCATAAGAAAGCATACAAAACATGTTAGGCTAATATCAAAAGTTTGTAGCTTTAGGAAAGAAGTAATTGAACAAAAAAAAATTTTGATCTTTTTTCGTATGGGAGCTAAAGCATATAGCCTGCAGCAAAACGAAACCTGGGAGCAAAATTTCAGCTCTGTAGCTTTGAGGGTCTCGAAGGAGACGCTGCTGATCTACACAGTCGGACAGACGGACAGACATTAATCAACTCAGCTCATCGTGCCGAATATATATACTTTATGAAGTCGGAAATGCTTCTTTCTATGCGTTGCAACGCATAGAAACTTCTGACCAAAATTAATATACCCTTGCAAGGGTATAAAAATAGTTTAAGTATTAATTAAATTCACCCCCTTAATCGAAAGGAACTTTGTACCAAAGCGGCATTTTAGTAGTATAGTTATTTGTTAATCGCATTTGTTTTCTTATGAAAACAATTAATGTGAACAGGACAGGGCGCAATCGTCTAAAGATGAGAGATCGAACCGCATATATTGCAGTCGAGCTTAGTACTAAACCAAATTCCACCATGTTCTATTTTTCTATATGACTTCCCGAAGCATCCCTAATAACCTTAATTAATATATACCTCTAGCTCAATGTTGTGCGGCCCATATTGTTTTTGCAACTTTGGATATATATTTGCAGCAGCTACAAAAACTATTACTATATGTGGGCGGCGAAGTCTAGTCTTAATGGTTCAAGAATCACTAGTCTCATTTGCTCTATTGCTTTACAAGCTTTGTTTAGACCAGTTATAGGCCAGCTATAGGCTCTATTATTAAAAGCGCTGTAAATTATAATAAAAATGCCTCCACAAAATATTAAACATTTTTGTAATCAAACGATGTTAGTCGGTTGCTTGGTACTATTTTACAACATTCCTGGAATAAAAACCAACGCAACGGCAATTTAGATAATGTATATGTATTATATATGTAGATGCAAAGAAAGTTTATGAGGACACAGACATATGTAGATAAATTAATATTATATAGTCAGTTTAAGGATCAGATTTATCATATCTGTTCAAATCGAGATTACGGCCCTCCCTAAAACAGAACTTTTGAACAATACACTATCAACACATTTCTTAACCCTTTCATGCCTTATTTAAAATTTGTGGTTTTACAATTTTTTTTTGATGAAAATACAAAATTTAACAGGACTCTAAACTTTTTCATGTCCTAGTTTCCTACAGGACGTTGCCTCTAGGCAACATTTATCACTAGCGGTATACTTGAAAATATTAATTTATAATTATGATCACATAAGCACAATGTTGCCTATAGGCAACAGATAATATGAGAGGGTTAAATTTAAATTTTTGTTTTTAATTATTATTGAATTTTTTCTATTTTTAGGCAATATACATTTGATGCAGCTAAGGTGGCTTGTGGAAATAGTGCTGGGTTACTGTCATGGCCAATGGCTATGGCCAAATACTTTGATACAAAGAAGTTCTTCCACTAAAGGCTAATCTAGCTGGCAAGAAGCTAGATATCAAAAAGCATCCTCTGATTTGGAGGCAGCGGAGAAACTGTTGCAACAAAAGGAAACTGAGTTAGTTGAGGTACAAAGAACATTAGAAGACGCAGTTTCAAAAAAAGAATCGGTCCTTGGTGAGGCTAAAAATGTCAAGATAAGATGGATGCATCAACAGCCCTAATTGGAGGATTGGCTGCAGAAAAGATTCGATGGACTGAACAGATTGCCTCATTTAAAAGTGAAACGGATTGTTTAGTTGGGGATGTTATCTTATTAACCGCATTTTTATCATACACCGGACCTTTTAACCAGGAATTCCGAAGTGATCTTCAAAATCTTTGGATGAGACAAATTTTTGAAAAAATCATTTCCATATCTGCAAATATTAACATAATTGAAAACCTTACAGACCGATCCCAGATTGGTGAATGGAATATTCAAGGGCTACCAACTGACGAGCTTTCCGTACAGAATGGAATAATTGCAATAAAAGCGATACGACTTCCTTTACTTATAGATCCTCAATCGCAGGGGAAAGTATGGATAAAGAATAAGGAGAAGCAAAATCACTTGATTGTAACAGCTGTAAATCACAAATATTTTCGAAACCATCTGGAGGATTCTGTTAGTATGGGTCTTCCTATTATTATTGAAGACGTACCTGAAGAATTCGATCCTTGCTTGGACAATTTACTAGACAGAAACCTTTTAAAAGTAGGGACGCAAAATAAAATCAAAATTGGGGATAAAGAAGTAGATTGGAATCCAAGTTTTAGATGCTACATAACTACAAAGCTACCAAACCCCGAATATCACCAAATATCACTAATTAAGAATGTTATATTTGCTCGAACTTCCATTATTGATTTTACTGTAACGTAGCTCTTTCGGGGTGGGGTGGGTTTTGTTGCTAGATACAGGACTCTCCCTCTACACAATTTTTTTAAGGATCCCTCCTGATATAAAAACTCAATTGGCAAACTCACAAATTTTTTAAATAACAAAACAAACGGCTTCTTATTCATTCGGAATGAATTCGGCGGGGCTAAAGTTGAAATTGCACCCGCTTGCTCAAAACCCATCCCTACCTTTGGATCCTCTGTTGCGGATGTAAACGAAGATCCCCTATAAACATTTTCCTAATTTTATAGTGCCATAATTCTTTTTGGTTTCACTTCAGAAAATATTTTATTCTATAATTATTCATGATTGTTGCGGAATTTCGTCTTACGTTATATTATTTTTATTAAATTCTATTCTACATAACAAGAGTAAAGTATTTTTTATGATTAAAGATTAATTAGTAATTATAAGGGAAACAAGAAAAACATGTGCAAGGTTGACTACTGGATACCCTCCATTGAGCCTATTAAACGCAAAAATTTTCTTTCATTTTCATTATTACCTTGAAGTTTTGGTTTTTGGAATTTAATTTAAATGCTTAAGACAAATTTTGTTAGGTTGCATTCGGCATGGTTTAATCCATTTTTCTTATATTATTTATTTATTTATTTTTTTTTTTTTTTTTTTTTTTTTTTATCAAAATCAAATAGCAGTGTATCAGAACAAGACTTGTGTGCTGTACGTTATTTCGCGAATATAACTAAGGGCATTGACCTGTAGTTAAGCTCAGCTGCTGTAAAGCAATAGCAAGAGTAGGTGTCGAAAAATTTATTTAAAGAACATGCATTAATGAGGAAAAGCGAGAACCACAAATGCTTATGCAAAAAAGAATGCGAGGAGAATCATTTGGATGACCATAAACACAACTAAAATATGGGTGTAAATTATACACCAGTTACGGTATTACCATCCATATGATTCTTACCAATTTAGGAGGACCGGTAGTAAAGTATTGAGATTTATGTATATATTTATTTATATAAATATGTAGCTATATAGACATACATACAAAAGTATGCAGATAAAAATAAACATGTGAATATTTATATTTATGCACACACAGATATACATATATAGTAATATATCCGCCTCCCCATATAATACCGCTCTTATTACTTTATTATAAACAATTCACCCCTTCTTTAAAATGCTAACTCAGCAAATCTTGCCCTCTTTTATTTTGTTATAAACAATTCACCCTCATTCCCACGCGTAAAAATGCAAGCTAAGCAAATCTTGACCCCTTTTTTATATTATAAACAAATGACCCCATCTAACTCATACGCGCAGCTGCAGCGTCCAAAACAAAAAGATCACTTTACACCCTTTTCGTGGGAAATCATTATCCAAAACAAATCTTCGAAGTGACCAATCAGAATCGATCAGGCCACTTTAGCCAACTCCCAAAAATCACGCCACCCCCGAAAAATCTCCTATAAATAATCTTAGAACTTTAAGACATCAGTTTAGTTCTTCTTTACCTCGATACGAACGTTCGTTCTTCTTACCTCGATACGAACGTTTTAGTTCTTCTTTACACTCGATACGCGAACAGTTCAGTTCTTGATACGCGAACACTTCTGTTAGAGTTTAGTTCTCCTTTACATTTTTGATTCGCGATTCCTTTTTATATTTAACACACAAGCAGTTAGTTCAGCATTAAGTGCACGTTAATATAAGTATCCTTTGTAAAAGAACAACTCCGTTGAAATTAAATAAAGACATTTTTTTAATCAACGTTAAACAAAAATATAAAATTGGCGCAGTCGGTAGGATAAAACAAAAAGTTGAAGTGCAGTGCAAAACTTGTGTTTCCAACCAAGACTTTTTGTGCTAAGGTTTCAAACCTGAGTTAAATACCAGGACCTTTGTACCGATAAAAACTGGAAATATACCAGAGGACACTAAACAACCTGTTTTATCCGCAAAAGAATCTTCGTGCCAGAAGACACGAGATATACATAAGTTAAAACTAAAAATTCAATAAAACAAAAATAAAAAAAAAAAAAAAAACAACAAATCTAAAAATAAGAAATCCACAAGAAAAAAAAATAATAAGAAACAAATACAAAAGAAAAATTCTAAAAAAAAAAAAAAAAAATCAACGAACAAATAATAAAACAAATCTTCAAAATAAATAAAATGGTTCATCCACCACTCACCGAATCTAGTATGGCGGAAGCTGTCCACCAACTTGGAAGTGTTGAAATATTCAACGGCAATCCCGATGCACTGTTCACCTTTATACATCGTATTGACTACATACTCTCCATGTATTTTACTGATGATACCCGTCAACAACATGTGATGCTTGGGTACATTGATCGCAGTATCAGCGGTGAAGTTATGCGTACCCTGGGATCAACAACCTTAACTACCTGGACCGACCTACGAAATCAGCTGATATTGAATTTTAAACCGCGGACACCCAATGAGACGCTGTTGGAGAATTTCCGTAACACCCCCTACAAAGGCAACATCCGAGAATTCCTGGACGAAGCAGAACGCAGAAAACAAAAGTTAACGAGTAAGCTAGAATTAGAAAACGATACATACGAAAAACATATTTTCACAGACTCATAAAGTCAAGCACTGAGAAATTAATACAAAAATTACCAATGCAAATATATTTAAGAATCGTAAACACTAATATCCCAGATTTACTATCATTGAAAAGTTTCTTACAAGAAAAGGGCTTAGTTGAAGATATTATTGATATGCATAAGTCAACCCACAAACAACCCACATTTGAGAAATCATTTAAAACCCCCTGTCACACTACTAACAACACTCAAAGATTCCCTACACTCTTTCAACCACGTTATGATCAGTTCGTACCTCAACCCAATTATAACCCAACACCTTATAAACCAGTTAATCACAACCCAAGATCCAATCCGACACCCCCTAACAATCAATTTAGACCAAACAACCAACGAGCAAACTACCAACGACCATACTACCAACGACCAAATTACCAACGGCATAACATTTTTGACGCTAACAGATTCCGACCTAACCAAAACATGACTACTAACCATGCACAACAAACAAACTCGGGCATATTGAACGCACCTACAAAACGAATTAGGCCATCAGGTAGCGGACAGAGTAGAATGGACTGGTCCGAAAATTTTCATCAGACAGCCTCGGAACCAATTCATCAGATAGATCAAACAGAAGAAACCCCTATATCTTATTAACTATAAACAACACACCTCTTAAATGTATCATTGTTACAGGTTCTTCAATAAACCTTATCAACGAAAACTTCTTTAATTTCCCCGAAACCTCAGAAATATTGAATGTTCAGACGATAAAAGGCGTAATTGAGCTTAATAAAAGTATTTCCTTTGCACCCAGCAAACTATGTCAAACAACCCAAAAATTTTATTGTCATAATTTTTCAACTACGTATGATATCCTATTAGGCAGAAATTACCTCAAAGCAAGTCAAGCTCTTATTGACTATAATGGTAACAGTGTAACATTATGAAATCATAAATTCTATTTTAAGTTCACCAACAATGAAGAAGAGACATCAGAATCAATTCCTTATCCCCCTGTAGATTTTGACTACGATGCATTTGCATACGAAATAAATAACAACATTGAAGAAAATAATGAATTCCGACTGGATCATTTAAATTCAGAAGAAATAGAAAAATTAAAAAAATATTATACGACTTTAGCGATATTCAGTACAGTAAAGGTGAAAATTTGACTTTTACTAGTACTATTAAGCATACCATTCGTACTAAACACGAAGACCCTATATATAGGCACCCCTATAAACATCCCCAAATTTTTGATGAAGATATTAATAAGCAAATAAACGAAATGATACAGCAGGGAATAATCCGAAAATCGGAATCGCCCTTTCGTTCACCAATATGGATCGTACCCAAGAAAGAGGACCCATCCAAAGAAAAAAAGTTTCGGTTAGTCATAGACTATCGCAGTTTAAATGACATTACCGTTGAAGATAAATACCCAATACCCATAATGGATGAAATTATTGACAAATTAGGAAAATGCCAGTATTTTACAACCATTGACCTTGCCAAGGGATTCCATCAAATTCAAATGGACCCTAAATCTATTGAAAAAACCGCTTTCTCAACAAAACATGGGCATTTCGAATTCACACGAATGCCATTCGGCTTGAAAAATGCACCAGCCACATTCCAAAGATGCATGAATAATTTGCTAGAAGATCTTATCTACAAAGATTCTTTGGTTTATTTGGATGATATTATCATTTACTCCACTTCATTGGAGGAACATTTAGCATCAATCCAAAAAGTCTTTACTAAATTACGCAATGCAAATTTAAAATTACAATTAGATAAGTGCGAATTCTTGAAAAGGGAAACAGAATTCTTAGGTCACATTATAACCACAGACGGCATTAAACCAAATCCAGACAAAATCACAGCAATTTTAAAATTCCCGGTTCCTAAAACACCGAAAGAAATCAAATCATTTTTAGGCTTATGCGGATTTTACCTAATTTCCTAATTCGCAAAGATTGCAAAACCTTTAACTCTTGGATTAAAGAAAGGATCCAAAATTAACAAAGATAACCCAGATTATATTTCAGCCTTTGAGAAATTAAAACTTCTCATCACCAATGATCCCATACTCGGATACCCCGATTTCAAAAAACCTTTTTCCTTAACTTCAGACGCCAGTAACGTAGCTTTAGGCGCTGTCCTTTCACAGGACCATAAACCTATCTGTTTTGCTAGCAGAACCCTTAATGAGCATGAACTCAATTATTCAGCTATAGAAAAAGAGCTATTAGCAATTGTATGGGCAACTAAATATTTCAGACCCTATCTCTTCGGGAGACATTTCGAGATCCTAAGTGATCACAAACCACTCATTTGGTTATCCAACATTAAAGAACCCAATATGAAATTACAGCGTTGGAAAATCAGATTTAATGAATACGATTACAAAATAAAATATTTACCCGGAAAAGAAAATTATGTGGCCGATGCCCTCTCTAGAGTTAAAATAGACGAAAACTTTTTAGGAGACGAAACAAGTAGTTCCCTGGCAACAATACACAGTGCTCAGGAAGATAATCAAACCTTAATAACTATTTCTGAAAAACCCCTGAATTTCTACAACCATCAAATCGAATTTCTCAAAAGCAACGAAGACAAAGTCGAAACTATTCGCTTTTTTCATAAAACAAAAATTAAAATATCTTATAAAGAAATGACTAATCATTCCGCGAAAGAACTAATCAAAGAATATTTATGCTAAAAAATAACGCGATCTATTTCCATGAGGATGCAGACTTTTTAATATTCCAACAAGCTTATGTTGAAATTGTAAGTTTCAATAGTCGAACCAAAACTTTAAGAACAACTTCCAAACTAAAAGACATACCCACTTATGCAGAATTCAAAGAAATTATTTTGAAAAACCATAAAACACTACTTCACCCAGGTATCACTAAAACTATAAATTGGTTCAAAGAAAAATACTATTACCCAGATTACCAAAAACTAATTCAGAACTTTATTAATGAATGCGATATTTACAATTTGTCCAAATCAGAAAATAGAAATACTAAACTAACTTTTGAAACCACTCCAGAAATATTTAATACCACAGAAAAATATGTAATGGATTTTTATTTAGTTGACAATCATTTTACAATTTTTATCATGCATAGACGTATATTCTAAATTTGCCTCTCTAGTTGAAGTTCAAAGTCGTGATTGGCTAGAAGCAAAAAGAGCAATCACTAAAATCTTTAATGACATGGGAAAACCCTTAGAAATCAAAGCAGACAAAGATTCCGCATTTATATGCGTAGCACTCCAAAATTGGCTTAACTCCGAAAACGTTAAAACAAGTATAACAACGAGCAAAAATGGCATTTCTGATATAGAAAGATTTCATAGAACCGTGAATGAGAAACTAAGAGTTATTAATACAGAATCAAGCATAGAAGATAAACAAACTAAGTTCGAAACCATCCTTTATACTTATAACCACAAGACTAAACATTTGACAACAAATAGAACACCCGCAGATATATTCATTTATGCAGGCACGCCCCTTTATAACACTCAAGCTAATAAGATAAATCAAATTGACAAATTAAATAAAAATAGAAACGACTTTGATATAAATACAAAATACAAGCAAGCCCCGTTAGTTAGAAGTAAGACAACTACACCATTTAAGAAAACAGGAGAAATTACCCAAGTTGACGACAAACATTTCATTGAAACAAACAGAGGAAGACAAACTACACACTACAAATCAAAATTCAAGAAAAAAAGAAAATTCACCAAAGCAAATGTACTGACTAATTTCAGACATTCCAATATTACTGCTTCTACTCCTATCAATGGCATCCCTAACACATACACAAAGTATAGAAATTAATCCCATCAAAGCACCAAACGGCTATCGTATATTTAAAACAGGAATTATGGAAATTACGAATTTCATTATCTTACCGTAAATTTAACCAAAGTACAAATCACCTACAACAACTTGTTAGAGCAAACAGAACCATATAAAAATTTAATGCATATCCAATACCTTACTGAGAAATTAAACCGTGAAATGAATGGCATCAGATAATAAAGAGAAACAAAAGAGGACTTATTAACTTTGTAGGTACAGTAAATAAATATCTATTTGGTACTTTAGACCAGAACGACAAAGAAGAACTAGAAGACAAAATTAACAGTTTAACAGCAAATAATGCCCAAAACGACGAACTTAACCACATTATAGACGCAGTTAACAAAAACATTGAAATATTAAACAACCTCACCATTAGTCAAGATACAGACAAAAAACTAAATATACTTGTATTTAACTTAGAGCACTTCACAGAATACATAGAAGATATAGAATTAGGCATGCAGTTGACAAGACTCGGAATATTTAACCCAAAACTTATGAACCATCAATACATAGTCGATATAAATACTGAAAAAATTCTAAACATAAAAACATCTACTTGGTTGAAATCAGATACGAACGAAATACTAATAATCTCGCACATACCTAGACTAATATCCAAAACCCCACTTTTCAAAATTATCCCCTCCCCAGACGATAACAATAATACTTTAACAGAAAATGTTCAAGAAACTTATTATATACAAAACAATAAAACATAAATAAAATCTACTAGAAAACAAGAAATAAATGAATGTATAAATGGAATTATAACACAAATACCAGCAGAATGCAAATATAGTAAAACTTTTAATACAAATCAAATTAGTTAAGTAGAGCCCAACATTGTTGTTACGTGGAATCTACCGAAAACAAATTTAAAACAAAATTGTAATCAAAATAAAATATTCGTAGAAGGCAATAATATAATTAAGATATACGATTGTAGCATTAAGTTAAACGAAATATCAATAGTAAACTCATTTTCAGATTACACACAAAATATCTATGTAACAAATAATGTAACAAAATTGGAACCTATTTCTTAGTTACAAACGAAACAAATCATTTACGAAAAAACTAAGTATAACAACATATTTAATATAATAACAACAACTACATTTATCATGACTTTAATAAGTCTTATTATATATCTTATCTATAAGTTTAAATCAATGATAATGACATCAATGAAAAAAATAATTATAAAACAAGTTAAATCAGTTGAATCAGCACTAGATAATCCCGTCCCACAAGAAAAAATAATCTCGCAAGAAATCCCTATTGAAAATATGCAAACACCTCCTTCATTATACCCACCATTTCCCGCCTGAGAACAGGCTACTTTTTTAAAGGTTGGGGGAGTAATATATCCGCCTCCCCATATAATACCACTCTTATTACTTTATTATAAACATTTCACCCCATCCAGTTCCCACGCGTAAAAATGCAAGCTAAGCAAATCTTGACCCCTTTTTATATTCTAAACAAATGACCCCATCTAACTCATACGCGCAGCTGCAGCGTCCAAAACAAGAAGATCACTTTACACCCTTTTCGTGGGAAATCATTATCCAAAACAAATCTTCGAAGTGACCAATCAGAATCGATCAGGCCTCTTTAGCCAACTTCCAAAAATCACGCCACCCCCGAAAAATCTCCTATAAATAATCTTAGAACTTTAAGACATCAGTTTTAGTTCTTCTTTACACTCGATACGCGAACAGTTCAGTTCTTGATACGCGAACACTTCTGTTAGAGTTTAGTTCTCCTTTACATTTTTGATTCGCGATTCCTTTTTATATTTAACACACAAGCAGTTAGTTCAGCATTAAGTGCACGTTAATATAAGTATCCTTTGTAAAAGAACAACTCCGTTGAAATTAAATAAAGACATTTTTTTTAATCAACGTTAAACAAAAATATAAAATTATATATATATTTAAAATCAAATAGAAAAATTTTTTAAATAGCCAAACTTACTCGCATTTTTGTAAAATATGTTTTACTTGAATTGTTGCTCCAACGATGGAAGGCCTTCCAACGATGATTTGGTGACAGCAATAAACCTGGCTTTATGCTAGAGGAAATTTCTTGGTTTACTGATTTGATTGGTTTTTTTCTTTTGTCTTTATATATTTCTTTTCTTTCACTCACGAACACATGTTCAAAAAAAAAAAAAAGATTGTATTTAACAAAACAAAACACTTGGATAAACCAATACCTAATTACTGAACAAATCTCATAACGGTTGTTCTGGTTACTTAGGCATTGATTCCATGTTTTGCTATATATTTTTTCTTTTTTTCTTTTGGGCTATTCGTTATGTATACCGCGGCACAAGTCTTGTTCTAATTCACACTACTCGAATGGCTTATGGTTTCTTTTACTTTTACGAATTGAGAATTAATTATATATATATATATTTTTTTTTTTGTATGACTTTACGCTAACTCTTTTGATTTTGAGCAAAGTTGTATTCTTGAATCGGGGCCTCTAAATTGATATGAGGAAAAAAATGATCGGCGAAAGAAATAACGACACTGATGAGGGGGTTCTGGTCTCGGTTGATGGTGGTTACGGTGTTACTGTTTTTTTTTTCTTTCCTATATCTTTGTTAACTTCCCAAGTTCTGATATACTCTAATTCAAAAAAATGCAGGGGTACTCCAGCAGCCAGGTGTTCTCCGCAAAGCTGAGCCTCGAATGCGCAAAACGATGTAGCCGTAGCTACCTGTTGGATTGGTAATAATTTGCGTTTATTAGGAAGATCGGCGGCTCCCAGTTTTTTTTCTTTTAATGAAACAAACCTGTGGCTGTTAATGCCCAAACATATACGATTTTATTTATTTTTAAACACTATTTTCCCGGAGGAATGTGCCAAAAATCACGCTTTCTGCCCAAGCCTTCCGATGGCTTGAATATTGTGACAATTTTGGTTTCATTTGGTTTTACTTGTAAACAAGATGGTTTTAGATTTACTTTTGTGTTCGCTCTGATTGAATTTTTAACACGTTTCCGCAACAAGAATACAAACGAGGTGAAATGGTTACAACTTCAATATAATTTAGTTTTTGGGTGGCGAGAGAATCAGTGTCTGTATTCAGTGTCTCTGGTCAGAGGCCATAGTTAAAGCTGCGTTGCGCCCTCTATTCTTGTATTGATAACCAAACTTTCAAGCAATGCTAGGGACTTTTAATCGCTTGCGAGAATTTTTCTTACGCGCCTAAATAACGATTTAAAAGGCCAGCCTGCCAAAATTTTTAAATTCTTTTAATAGAACCCCGACCATTACAGTCGTGTTATTGTTACTGATCGAAAAGAGTTAGAGGATGAATGTGTACAGTTAGTTGAGACCGTTACAGGAAACATGAAGAAAATGAAAGAGTTAGAAGCCAATTTACTTCACAAATTGTCAACAACACAGGGAAGCTTGCTGGATTGATGTGCTCAATACCAGTAAAAATACAGCTTTTGAAGTAAAAGAAAAGATTGAGATTGCCAAAGTTACTGAAGCAAAAATAAATGCAGCACGTGAAGAATATCGAGCTGTAGCTACCCGTGGTAGTGTTCTGTATTTTCTTGTTTGTAGTATGGCTATAGTAAATAACATGTATCAGACTTCTTTGGTTCAGTTTTTGGAAAGATTTGATGCTTCTATGCACAATTCTGCAAAAACCCACATAACTCAAAAACGCATTAGAAGAATAATTAACTATCTAACATTTGAAATATATCGCTATAAATCTCGTGGACTTTATGAAAAGGATAAATTTCTTCTGATACTTCTAATGGCACTTAGCATTGATCGACAGCTTGAGCTAATTACATTTGACGAATTCCAGACTTTTTATAAAAGGAGGCACAGCATTAAATCTTAATGATTGTCCTGCTGTCCCATTTCGATGGGTAACAGATGAAACGTGGCTGAATTTGATACAACTTTCTAATCTATCGCCTTTTGTTCATATCCTCACCAAAGTAATTGGAAATGAGAGACCGTGGTTCACTTGGCTTAAAAAGGATGCGCCAGAGAATGAAACTATTCCTGATGGTTACAATTCCCTTGATCCTTTTCGCAAAATGTTGCTACTTCGCCCATGGTGTATGGATAGAACCATTGCTCAAAGTAGAAAATATATAGCACATTCGTTAGGTGATCGTTTCGCTGAACCAGTCGTACTCAATTTTGAAGAGTTGTTCTCTGAAAGACGAGAGCTTATGGCAATGATATGTTTTCTCTCCCTTGGTTCTGATCCTTCATCAAATATAGAGCTACTTGCAAAAAAAATGCAACCCAATTTCAATGGGACAGGGTCAGGAAATTCATGCGCGTAAATTAGTTTCAGCTTGCCTCGATGATGAAGGATCAAGGCACCCGCTTTTGCGGTATGGTAGATTTAACTCTACAATTATTGGACCTTGACCTTCAAGGAAAAGATTTCGTAGTTAATCCTGCATTTCGTATTTGGATAACAACTGAGCCTCACCCAAAGTTTCCTATTACACTTTTACAAATGTCGCTAAAATATACGAATGAGCCACCAGCAGGACTGAAACACACTTATACAATTTTATCTCAGGATTTCTTGGACTATTCGCAGTCGCTCTTTTATCTGCCACTGGTTTATTCAATATCATTTCTTCATACGGTCGTCCAAGAACGCCGTAAATATGGGTCCCTAGGGTGGAATATTCCTTATGATTTTAGTTCATCAGATTGGTATGCAAGTTGTCTCTTTGTTCAGAATTACTTGGACGATCTAGAACAAGAAAATGGAATAAGTTGGCTTACAGTTCGTTATATGTTAGGGGAATTACAATGCGGAGGTCGTGTCACGGACGAATACGATAAACGGTTGCTTAACACATTCACGCGTGTTTAGTTTCGCGACAGTATTTTCGACGATGCTTTCCAGTTTTTCAAAGGATATAAGGTTTATAGCTATAAAGAGCAAGGGGCATACTTAAGCGCTATTGATGAAATGGTAAACGTGGATCTACCGCAAGTGTACGGATTCCATTCCAATGCTGAGATAACCTTTCGGACGAATACAATGCGTAATATTCTGGAAGAAATAATGTCGATTCAACCAAAAGGTAGGAGGGGTGACCCTGGGATGCCTGGTGCCCTTTCTACCATTCCGCGCTGATTCACATATTTTGTGTCATTTATGATCGCAGAGAACCGAAATGTTATGAGGTGCGTACCGTTTACCCTTATTTCTGGGCCGTCGTCGGTGCTGAACCTTGCTTGGCTCTTGTTGATGACAATGATGCCATCGTCAATCTGCATGATTAGTTGGCAAGTGGCTTGGCTGTGTGCGACAGAAAGCATTGCGGTTTGCATATAGAGCACGGGCACAGGTGTTTTCCGTCGATATCCTGCATATCGAAACATGGGTGGTCGCTACGCATTCCTTGACTGCTAATACTTCATCCTTGCAATCGGCGATGATATCGTCTGGCAGCTGAAGAGTTACGTGTTGATGTGACACCGGGAATATCGTAATTTTTTTTTGGATAGGCTATAATGAGGTGAACAATGTTCTCCGACTGTAAAATTTTTATTTTGGATGCTTCTAGCAGGCTAACTATTCGGGTTTTTAGAAGATGTTCATCTAAAATAGAATTCAAATCGTTGTGGTCAAAAATGGTTGGATTTATGATATTAGACTTGGCTAGAGTTATTGTGAGTATTAAATTCTGGCCATTCTGTGGTGTACTTGCACTACGGACAATAAGTTCCTAATATGATCTATGTCTGGATCTAACATTTATTAATAAATAAATAATTCTGCCAGCTTGGATGTTTCGTCTGCCATGTTACCTAGCGAAGTCTGTTAGATTGCTTGAGTGTGTTAGGTAATCACGTTGTTCCCATACCAGTGCATCTCCGTCTATTATGGGGATATATTTTGAGTGCGAATAATCGATGACCCGGCTCTGTACCGTTGCAAATACTAACATAATTATAATTTTAATCCTGTAAGAAGTGGAAAACCCGGGAATGAGTTATTGTACATTTAGTATTTATTCTTAGTCTAGGCGATTTACTTTTTTGTTGACAAGAACTGTACTACCTAAGGTTGTCCTTATGGACCACCCTCCATGTCTGCCTGTACCTTTGCTTCTTTATATAGGGGTGTTAGCTTGTCCCCAATTCTCTTATTGTTCTTAATGTACACTATTTCGCCCACATCGAAAACATCACATTGAACATTGTACGAGTTTTTAGACTCTCCTGTGGAATTCCCTCGGTGGCCTTGTCCAAACTTTCTTCTTCGTCAATGCATATGGCCTCAGACAATTTAATTTTGTCATCTATATAATTTACAAATTTTTCAGTGTTCTGCCATTCTCAAAAAAACGCTTGGCTTCAGCCTTATATATATTTTATATATAGACGTCCCAATTCTCTTATTGTTCTTAATGTATACTATTTCCCCCACATCGAAAACCCCTGTTTTGCCTGGCTGGGTTGCACCTATCAAGATTTGCCTATTCTGCACTCATTAGTTTGCTTTTAATAGTTTGATTAAGCTTATCCGGTGTAGCGTGTATTATTTCGACTGGCATTTTATTTGTAACTGAATGTATTGGGCTTTTTTTTCCATCACTAATGCTCTACCAATTTCCATTAGCGTGGAGTGGAATCGTTCTACCTGTCCATTTGAAGTGCTGTGTAGCGGTGGCGCATTTACTATATCAATGTCATAGTTATTTTTTAAGCGTGATCGTGTACTATATTCTATAGAGCATTTAACACTCATTCGTAAACATACATACAAACGTATGAAGCAACCACATAATTATATAAACAAAATGAAGCAAGCAAGTCGTCCCTGCCGATATTGAGTATACCCTGTACCTTATATTCAATTAAATCGAACACCCCCAAGATCGCAATCAATTTCATGCAAAATTCTCTTTAACATGCAGCAACAGCGGATGCATGCTGTCTCGCTCTCCCTTGCCAGCCGATGTCGCTTTGGCAATTCAGTGCAAAACTCATATAGGTAAATCTCCGATATTTTTTGTCCGATTTGGACAAAATTTGGTCAGGTGGAGCAGTTTGGGTGTGCACACCAAATTTGATGGCTCTAGCTCTTATAGTCTCCGAGATCTGGGTGTTCATACGGACGGACGGACGGACGGACAGACGGACAAACGGACGGACGGACGGACGGACAGACGGACATGGCTCAATCGACTCGGCTAGTGATGCTGATCAAGATTATATATACTATATATATTATATATACTATATATATATATATATAAAAGAAAATTTTAAAATCAATTTACAAGAACTGTATTAAAGATATCTTATTCTTATTTGGTAGACATAATTATATAGTCAATCTGCACTAAAGGACTAAATTTCGTTCAAATCGGACGATAAACATCGGAGATATAGCCATTTGAATTTTGTACTGAATTGCCAAGGCGGCATTGGCAGATAAGAAAGAGCGAGATAGCATGAGTTCGCTGCTGCTGCATGTTAAAGGGAATTTCGCTTTTAATGGATTGCGATTTCGAGAGTACTTGAACTTTTGTTTAGTGCCTACGCAAATTAAGAAAGTTTAAAATTTTTGCCACGCCCACTTCCGCCCCCGCAATTTTACATTGTGATTGCAACATACATACAGTAACACTCATAATAGCTGACTAAGACTTTTTGTACCTAAGCTTAAGCCAAATTTGAAGAAAAACAATAGAAACAGAATAAAATAACGACACTGATGAGGGGGTTCTGGTCTCGGTTGATGGTGGTTACGGTGTTACTGTTTTTTTTTTCTTTCCTATATCTTTGTTAACTTCCCAAGTTCTGATATACTCTAATTCAAAAAAATGCAGGGGTACTCCAGCAGCCAGTTGCTCTCCGCAAAGCTGAGCCTCGAATGCGCAAAACGATGTAGCCGTAGCTACCTGTTGGATTGGTAATAATTTGCGTTTATTAGGAAGATCGGCGACTTCCAGTTTTTTTCTTTTAATGAAACAAACCTGTGGCTGTTAATGCCCAAACATATACGATTTTATTTATTTTTAAACACTATTTTCCCGGAGGAATGTGCCAAAAATCACGCTTTCTGCCCAAGCCTTCCGATGGCTTGAATATTGTGACAATTTTGGTTTCATTTGGTTTTACTTGTAAACAAGATGGTTTTAGATTTACTTTTGTGTTCGCTCTGTTTGAATTTTTAACACGTTTCCGCAACAAGAATACAAACGAGGTGAAATGGTTACAACTTCAATATAATTTAGTTTTTGGGTGGCGAGAGAATCAGTGTCTGTATTCAGTGTCTCTGGTCAGAGGCCATAGTTAAAGCTGCGTTGCGCCCTCTATTCTTGTATTGATAACCAACCTTTCAAGCAATGCTAGGGACTTTTAATCGCTTGCGAGAATTTTTCTTACGCGCCTAAATAACGATTTAAAAGGCCAGCCTGCCAAAATTTTTAAATTCTTTTAATAGAACCCCGACCATTACAGTCGTGTTATTGTTACTGATCGAAAAGAGTTAGAGGATGAATGTGTACAGTTAGTTGAGACCGTTACAGGAAACATGAAGAAAATGAAAGAGTTAGAAGCCAATTTACTTCACAAATTGTCAACAACACAGGGAAGCTTGCTGGATTGATGTGCTCAATACCAGTAAAAATACAGCTTTTGAAGTAAAAGAAAAGATTGAGATTGCCAAAGTTACTGAAGCAAAAATAAATGCAGCACGTGAAGAATATCGAGCTGTAGCTACCCGTGGTAGTGTTCTGTATTTTCTTGTTTGTAGTATGGCTATAGTAAATAACATGTATCAGACTTATTTGGTTCAGTTTTTGGAAAGATTTGATGCTTCTATGCACAATTCTGCAAAAACCCACATAACTCAAAAACGCATTAGAAGAATAATTAACTATCTAACATTTGAAATATATCGCTATAAATCTCGTGGACTTTATGAAAAGGATAAATTTCTTCTGATACTTCTAATGGCACTTAGCATTGATCGACAGCTTGAGCTAATTACATTTGACGAATTCCAGACTTTTATAAAAGGAGGCACAGCATTAAATCTTAATGATTGTCCTGCTGTCCCATTTCGATGGGTAACAGATGAAACGTGGCTGAATTTGATACAACTTTCTAATCTATCGCCTTTTGTTCATATCCTCACCAAAGTAATTGGAAATGAGAGACCGTGGTTCACTTGGCTTAAAAAGGATGCGCCAGAGAATGAAACTATTCCTGATGGTTACAATTCCCTTGATCCTTTTCGCAAAATGTTGCTACTTCGATCATGGTGTATGGATAGAACCATTGCTCAAAGTAGAAAATATATAGCACATTCGTTAGGTGATCGTTTCGCTGAACCAGTCGTACTCAATTTTGAAGAGTTGTTCTCTGAAAGACGAGAGCTTATGGCAATGATATGTTTTTCTCTCCCTTGGTTCTGATCCTTCATCAAATATAGAGCTACTTGCAAAAAAATGCAACCCAATTTCAATGGGACAGGGTCAGGAAATTCATGCGCGTAAATTAGTTTCAGCTTGCCTCGATGATGAAGGATCAAGGCACCCGCTTTTGCGGTATGGTAGATTTAACTCTACAATTATTGGACCTTGACCTTCAAGGAAAAGATTTCGTAGTTAATCCTGCATTTCGTATTTGGATAACAACTGAGCCTCACCCAAAGTTTCCTATTACACTTTTACAAATGTCGCTAAAATATACGAATGAGCCACCAGCAGGACTGAAACACACTTATACAATTTTATCTCAGGATTTCTTGGACTATTCGCAGTCGCTCTTTTATCTGCCACTGGTTTATTCAATATCATTTCTTCATACGGTCGTCCAAGAACGCCGTAAATATGGGTCCCTAGGGTGGAATATTCCTTATGATTTTAGTTCATCAGATTGGTATGCAAGTTGTCTCTTTGTTCAGAATTACTTGGACGATCTAGAACAAGAAAATGGAATAAGTTGGCTTACAGTTCGTTATATGTTAGGGGAATTACAATGCGGAGGTCGTGTCACGGACGAATACGATAAACGGTTGCTTAACACATTCACGCGTGTTTAGTTTCGCGACAGTATTTTCGACGATGCTTTCCAGTTTTTCAAAGGATATAAGGTTTATAGCTATAAAGAGCAAGGGGCATACTTAAGCGCTATTGATGAAATGGTAAACGTGGATCTACCGCAAGTGTACGGATTCCATTCCAATGCTGAGATAACCTTTCGGACGAATACAATGCGTAATATTCTGGAAGAAATAATGTCGATTCAACCAAAAGGTAGGAGGGGTGACCCTGGGATGCCTGGTGCCCTTTCTACCATTCCGCGCTGATTCACATATTTTGTGTCATTTATGATCGCAGAGAACCGAAATGTTATGAGGTGTGTACCGTTTACCCTTATTTCTGGGCCGTCGTCGGTGCTGAACCTTGCTTGGCTCTTGTTGATGACAATGATGCCATCGTCAATCTGCATGATTAGTTGGCAAGTGGCTTGGCTGTGTGCGACAGAAAGCATTGCGGTTTGCATATAGAGCGCGGGCACAGGTGTTTTCCGTCGATATCCTGCATATCGAAACGTGGGTGGTCGCTACGCATTCCTTGACTGCTAATACTTCATCCTTGCAATCGGCGATGATATCGTCTGGCAGCTGAAGAGTTACGTGTTGATGTGACACCGGGAATATCGTAATTTTTTTTTGGATAGGCTATAATGAGGTGAACAATGTTCTCCGACTGTAAAATTTTTATTTTGGATGCTTCTAGCGGGCTAACTATTCGGGTTTTTAGAAGATGTTCATCTAAAATAGAATTCAAATCGTTGTGGTCAAAAATGGTTGGATTTATGATATTAGACTTGGCTAGAGTTATTGTGAGTATTAAATTCTGGCCATTCTGTGGTGTACTTGCACTACGGACAATAAGTTCCTAATATGATCTATGTCTGGATCTAATAATTAATAAATAAATAATTCTGCCAGCTTGGATGTTTCGTCTGCCATGTTACCTAGCGAAGTCTGTTAGATTGCTTGAGTGTGTTAGGTAATCACGTTGTTCCCATACCAGTGCATCTCCGTCTATTATGGGGATATATTTTGAGTGCGAAAATAATCGATGACCCGGCTCTGTACCGTTGCAAATACTAACATAATTATAATTTTAATCCTGTAAGAAGTGGAAAACCCGGGAATGAGTTATTGTACATTTAGTATTTATTCTTAGTCTAGGCGATTTACTTTTTTGTTGACAAGAACTGTACTACCTAAGGTTGTCCTTATGGACCACCCTCCATGTCTGCCTGTACCTTTGCTTCTTTATATAGGGGTGTTAGCTTGTCCCCAATTCTCTTATTGTTCTTAATGTACACTATTTCGCCCACATCGAAAACATCACATTGAACATTGTACGAGTTTTTAGACTCTCCTGTGGAATTCCCTCGGTGGCCTTGTCCAAACTTTCTTCTTCGTCAATGCATATGGCCTCAGACAATTTAATTTTGTCATCTATATAATTTACAAATTTTTCAGTGTTCTGCCATTCTCAAAAAAACGCTTGGCTTCAGCCTTATATATATTTTATATATAGACGTCCCAATTCTCTTATTGTTCTTAATGTATACTATTTCCCCCACATCGAAAACCCCTGTTTTGCCTGGCTGGGTTGCACCTATCAAGATTTGCCTATTCTGCACTCATTAGTTTGCTTTTAATAGTTTGATTAAGCTTATCCGGTGTAGCGTGTATTATTTCGACTGGCATTTTATTTGTAACTGAATGTATTGGGCTTTTTTTCCATCACTAATGCTCTACCAATTTCCATTAGCGTGGAGTGGAATCGTTCTACCTGTCCATTTGAAGTGCTGTGTAGCGGTGGCGCATTTACTATATCAATGTCATAGTTATTTTTTAAGCGTGATCGTGTACTATATTCTATAGAGCATTTAACACTCATTCGTAAACATACATACAAACGTATGAAGCAACCACATAAATATATAAACAAAATGAAGCAAGCAAGTCGTCCCTGCCGATATTGAGTATACCCTGTACCTTATATTAAATTAAATCGAACACCCCCAAGATCGCCATCAATTTCATGCAAAATTCTCTTTAACATGCAGCAGCAGCGGATGCATGCTGTCTCGCTCTCTCTTGCCAGCCGATGTCGCCTTGGCAATTCAGTGCAAAACTCATATAGGTAAATCTCCGATATTTTTTGTCCGATTTGGACAAAATTTGGTCAGGTGGAGCAGTTTGGGTATAATTAGGGTGCCAGTAGAATACGATCTTTAATACAGCTCTAGTAGCGCGTTTTCGCGATTTGCGGGGGGGAGTGGGGTGGAAAATTGGAGCAGCTTGACCTGTTGCGGATGCATGTGCACACCAAATTTGATGGCTCTAGCTCTTATAGTCTCCGAGATCTGGGTGTTCATACGGACGGACGGACGGACGGACAGACGGACAAACGGACGGGACGGACGGACAGACGGACATGGCTCAATCGACTCGGCTAGTGATGCTGATCAAGATTATATATACTATATGGGGTCAGAAATGTATATTTCTCCCTGTTACATACATTTTAGCGACTTTAATATGCCCTTTTACCCTATGGGTACAGGGTATAATAGAAACAAGCAAGTCGTCCTACCGATATTAAGTATACCCTGTACCTTATATTCAATTAAATCGAACACCCCCAAGATCGCAATCAATTTCATGCAAAATTCTCTTTAACATGCAGTAACAGCGGATGCATGCTGTCTCG
>JAEIGH010000481.1:0-40376 GCA_018903575.1 Drosophila saltans
AAAAAGAAAATTTTTAAAATCAATTTACAAGAACTGTATTAAAGATATCTTATTCTTATTTGGTAGACATAATTATATAGTCAATCTGCACTAAAGGACTAAATTTCGTTCAAATCGGACGATAAACATCGGAGATATAGCCATTTGAATTTTGTACTGAATTGCCAAGGCGGCATTGGCAGATAAGAAAGAGCGAGATAGCATGAGTTCGCTGCTTCTGCTTGTAATCAAGGAATTTCGCTTTTAATGGATTGCGATTTCGAGAGTACTTGAACTTTTGTTTAGTGCCTACGCAAATTAAGAAAGTTTGAAAAATTTTGCCACGCCCACTTCCGCCCCCGCAATTTTTACATTGTGATTGCAACATACATACAGTAACACCTCATAATAGCTGACTAAGACTTTTTGTACCTAAGCTTAAGCCAAATTTGAAGAAAAACAATAGAAACAGAATAAAATAACGACACTGATGAGGGGTTCTGGTCTCGGTTGATGGTGGTTACGGTGTTGCTGGTTTTTTCTTTCCTATATCTTTGTTAACTTCCCAGAGTTCTGATATACTCTAATTCAAAAAAAATGCAGGGGTACTCCAGCAGCCAGTTGCTCTCCCCAAAGCTGAGCCTCGAATGCGCAAAACGATGTAGCCGTAGCTACCTGTTGGATTGGTAATAATTTGCGTTTATTAGGAAGATCGGCGACTTCCAGTTTTTTTCTTTTAATGAAACAAACCTGTGGCTGTTAATGCCCAAACATATACGATTTTATTTATTTTTAAACACTATTTTCCCGGAGGAATGTGCCAAAAATCACGCTTTCTGCCCAAGCCTTCCGATGGCTTGAATATTGTGACAATTTTGGTTTCATTTGGTTTTACTTGTAAACAAGATGGTTTTAGATTTACTTTTGTGTTCGCTCTGTTTGAATTTTTAACACGTTTCCGCAACAAGAATACAAACGAGGTGAAATGGTTACAACTTCAATATAATTTAGTTTTGGGTGGCGAGAGAATCAGTGTCTGTATTCAGTGTCTCTGGTCAGAGGCCATAGTTAAAGCTGCGTTGCGCCCTCTATTCTTGTATTGATAACCAAACTTTCCAAGCAATGCTAGGGACTTTTAATCGCTTGCGGAATTTTTCTTACGCGCCTAAATAACGATTTAAAAGGCCAGCCTGCCAAAATTTTTAAATTCTTTTAATAGAACCCCGACCATTACAGTCGTGTTATTGTTACTGATCGAAAAGAGTTAGAGGATGAATGTGTACAGTTAGTTGAGACCGTTACAGGAAACATGAAGAAAATGAAAGAGTTAGAAGCCAATTTTACTTCACAAATTGTCAACAACTCAGGGAAGCTTGCTGGATTGATGTGCTCAATACCAGTAAAAATACAGCTTTTGTAGTAAAAGAAAAGATTGAGATTGCCAAAGTTACTGAAGCGAAAATAAATGCAGCACGTGAAGAATATCGAGCTGTAGCTACCCGTAGTAGTGTTCTGTATTTTCTTGTTTGTAGTATGGCTATAGTAAATAACATGTATCAGACATTTGGTTCAGTTTTTGGAAGGATTTGATGCTTCTATGCACAATTCTGCAAAAACCCACATAACTCAAAAACGCATTAGAAGAATAATTAACTATCTAACATTTGAAATATATCGCTATAAATCTCGTGGACTTTATGAAAAGGATAAATTTCTTCTGATACTTCTAATGGCACTTAGCATTGATCGACAGCTTGAGCTAATTACATTTGACGAATTCCAGACTTTTATAAAGGAGGCACAGCATTAAATCTTAATGATTGTCCTGCTGTCCCATTTCGATGGGTAACAGATGAAACGTGGCTGAATTTGATACAACTTTTCTAATCTATCGCCTTTTGTTCATATCCTCACCAAAGTAATTGGAAATGAGAGACCGTGGTTCACTTGGCTTAAAAAAGGATGCGCCAGAGAATGAAACTATTCCTGATGGTTACAATTCCCTTGATCCTTTTCGCAAAATGTTGCTACTTCGATCATGGTGTATGGATAGAACCATTGCTCAAAGTAGAAAATATATAGCACATTCGTTAGGTGATCGTTTCGCTGAACCAGTCGTACTCAATTTTGAAGAGTTGTTCTCTGAAAGACGAGAGCTTATGGCAATGATATGTTTTCTCTCCCTTGGTTCTGATCCTTCATCAAATATAGAGCTACTTGCAAAAAAATGCAACCCAATTTCAATGGGACAGGGTCAGGAAATTCATGCGCGTAAATTAGTTTCAGCTTGCCTCGATGATGAAGGATCAAGGCACCCGCTTTTGCGGTATGGTAGATTTAACTCTACAATTATTGGACCTTGACCTTCAAGGAAAAGATTTCGTAGTTAATCCTGCATTTCGTATTTGGATAACAACTGAGCCTCACCCAAAGTTTCCTATTACACTTTTACAAATGTCGCTAAAATATACGAATGAGCCACCAGCAGGACTGAAACACACTTATACAATTTTATCTCAGGATTTCTTGGACTATTCGCAGTCGCTCTTTTATCTGCCACTGGTTTATTCAATATCATTTCTTCATACGGTCGTCCAAGAACGCCGTAAATATGGGTCCCTAGGGTGGAATATTCCTTATGATTTTAGTTCATCAGATTGGTATGCAAGTTGTCTCTTTGTTCAGAATTACTTGGACGATCTAGAACAAGAAAATGGAATAAGTTGGCTTACAGTTCGTTATATGTTAGGGGAATTACAATGCGGAGGTCGTGTCACGGACGAATACGATAAACGGTTGCTTAACACATTCACGCGTGTTTAGTTTCGCGACAGTATTTTCGACGATGCTTTCCAGTTTTTCAAAGGATATAAGGTTTATAGCTATAAAGAGCAAGGGGCATACTTAAGCGCTATTGATGAAATGGTAAACGTGGATCTACCGCAAGTGTACGGATTCCATTCCAATGCTGAGATAACCTTTCGGACGAATACAATGCGTAATATTCTGGAAGAAATAATGTCGATTCAACCAAAAGGTAGGAGGGGTGACCCTGGGATGCCTGGTGCCCTTTCTACCATTCCGCGCTGATTCACATATTTTTGTGTCATTTATGATCGCAGAGAACCGAAATGTTATGAGGTGTGTACCGTTTACCCTTATTTCTGGGCCGTCGTCGGTGCTGAACCTTGCTTGGCTCTTGTTGATGACAATGATGCCATCGTCAATCTGCATGATTAGTTGGCAAGTGGCTTGGCTGTGTGCGACAGAAAGCATTGCGGTTTGCATATAGAGCGCGGGCACAGGTGTTTTCCGTCGATATCCTGCATATCGAAACGTGGGTGGTCGCTACGCATTCCTTGACTGCTAATACTTCATCCTTGCAATCGGCGATGATATCGTCTGGCAGCTGAAGAGTTACGTGTTGATGTGACACCGGGAATATCGTAATTTTTTTTTTGGATAGGCTATAATGAGGTGAACAATGTTCTCCGACTGTAAAATTTTTATTTTGGATGCTTCTAGCGGGCTAACTATTCGGGTTTTTAGAAGATGTTCATCTAAAATAGAATTCAAATCGTTGTGGTCAAAAATGGTTGGATTTATGATATTAGACTTGGCTAGAGTTATTGTGAGTATTAAATTCTGGCCATTCTGTGGTGTACTTGCACTACGGACAATAAGTTCCTAATATGATCTATGTCTGGATCTAATAATTAATAAATAAATAATTCTGCCAGCTTGGATGTTTCGTCTGCCATGTTACCTAGCGAAGTCTGTTAGATTGCTTGAGTGTGTTAGGTAATCACGTTGTTCCCATACCAGTGCATCTCCGTCTATTATGGGGATATATTTTGAGTGCGAATAATCGATGACCCGGCTCTGTACCGTTGCAAATACTAACATAATTATAATTTTAATCCTGTAAGAAGTGGAAAACCCGGGAATGAGTTATTGTACATTTAGTATTTATTCTTAGTCTAGGCGATTTACTTTTTTTGTTGACAAGAACTGTACTACCTAAGGTTGTCCTTATGGACCACCCTCCATGTCTGCCTGTACCTTTGCTTCTTTATATAGGGGTGTTAGCTTGTCCCCAATTCTCTTATTGTTCTTAATGTACACTATTTCGCCCACATCGAAAACATCACATTGAACATTGTACGAGTTTTTAGACTCTCCTGTGGAATTCCCTCGGTGGCCTTGTCCAAACTTTCTTCTTCGTCAATGCATATGGCCTCAGACAATTTAATTTTGTCATCTATATAATTTACAAATTTTTCAGTGTTCTGCCATTCTCAAAAAAACGCTTGGCTTCAGCCTTATATATATTTTATATATAGACGTCCCAATTCTCTTATTGTTCTTAATGTATACTATTTCCCCCCACATCGAAAACCCCTGTTTTGCCTGGCTGGGTTGCACCTATCAAGATTTGCCTATTCTGCACTCATTAGTTTGCTTTTAATAGTTTGATTAAGCTTATCCGGTGTAGCGTGTATTATTTCGACTGGCATTTTATTTGTAACTGAATGTATTGGGCTTTTTTTTCCATCACTAATGCTCTACCAATTTCCATTAGCGTGGAGTGGAATCGTTCTACCTGTCCATTTGAAGTGCTGTGTAGCGGTGGCGCATTTACTATATCAATGTCATAGTTATTTTTTAAGCGTGATCGTGTACTATATTCTATAGAGCATTTAACACTCATTCGTAAACATACATACAAACGTATGAAGCAACCACATAAATATATAAACAAAATGAAGCAAGCAAGTCGTCCCTGCCGATATTGAGTATACCCTGTACCTTATATTAAATTAAATCGAACACCCCCAAGATCGCAATCAATTTCATGCAAAATTCTCTTTAACATGCAGCAACAGCGGATGCATGCTGTCTCGCTCTCCCTTGCCAGCCGATGTCGCTTTGGCAATTCAGTGCAAAACTCATATAGGTAAATCTCCGATATTTTTTGTCCGATTTGGACAAAATTTGGTCAGGTGGAGCAGTTTGGGTGTGCACACCAAATTTGATGGCTCTAGCTCTTATAGTCTCCGAGATCTGGGTGTTCATACGGACGGACGGACGGACGGACAGACGGACAAACGGACGGACGGACGGACGGACAGACGGACATGGCTCAATCGACTCGGCTAGTGATGCTGATCAAGATTATATATACTATATATATTATATATACTATATATATATATATATAAAAGAAAATTTTAAAATCAATTTACAAGAACTGTATTAAAGATATCTTATTCTTATTTGGTAGACATAATTATATAGTCAATCTGCACTAAAGGACTAAATTTCGTTCAAATCGGACGATAAACATCGGAGATATAGCCATTTGAATTTTGTACTGAATTGCCAAGGCGGCATTGGCAGATAAGAAAGAGCGAGATAGCATGAGTTCGCTGCTGCTGCATGTTAAAGGGAATTTCGCTTTTAATGGATTGCGATTTCGAGAGTATTTGAACTTTTGTTTAGTGCCTACGCAAATTAAGAAAGTTTAAAATTTTTGCCACGCCCACTTCCGCCCCCGCAATTTTACATTGTGATTGCAACATACATACAGTAACACTCATAATAGCTGACTAAGACTTTTTGTACCTAAGCTTAAGCCAAATTTGAAGAAAAACAATAGAAACAGAATAAAATAACGACACTGATGAGGGGGTTCTGGTCTCGGTTGATGGTGGTTACGGTGTTACTGTTTTTTTTTCTTTCCTATATCTTTGTTAACTTCCCAAGTTCTGATATACTCTAATTCAAAAATATGCAGGGGTACTCCAGCAGCCAGTTGCTCTCCGCAAAGCTGAGCCTCGAATGCGCAAAACGATGTAGCCGTAGCTACCTGTTGGATTGGTAATAATTTGCGTTTATTAGGAAGATCGGCGGCTTCCAGTTTTTTTCTTTTAATGAAACAAACCTGTGGCTGTTAATGCCCAAACATATACGATTTTATTTATTTTTAAACACTATTTTCCCGGATGAATGTGCCAAAAATCACGCTTTCTGCCCAAGCCTTCCGATGGCTTGAATATTGTGACAATTTTGGTTTCATTTGGTTTTACTTGTAAACAAGATGGTTTTAGATTTACTTTTGTGTTCGCTCTGTTTGAATTTTTAACACGTTTCCGCAACAAGAATACAAACGAGGTGAAATGGTTACAACTTCAATATAATTTAGTTTTTGGGTGGCGAGAGAATCAGTGTCTGTATTCAGTGTCTCTGGTCAGAGGCCATAGTTAAAGCTGCGTTGCGCCCTCTATTCTTGTATTGATAACCAAACTTTCAAGCAATGCTAGGGACTTTTAATCGCTTGCGAGAATTTTTCTTACGCGCCTAAATAACGATTTAAAAGGCCAGCCTGCCAAAATTTTTAAATTCTTTTAATAGAACCCCGACCATTACAGTCGTGTTATTGTTACTGATCGAAAAGAGTTAGAGGATGAATGTGTACAGTTAGTTGAGACCGTTACAGGAAACATGAAGAAAATGAAAGAGTTAGAAGCCAATTTACTTCACAAATTGTCAACAACACAGGGAAGCTTGCTGGATTGATGTGCTCAATACCAGTAAAAATACAGCTTTTGAAGTAAAAGAAAAGATTGAGATTGCCAAAGTTACTGAAGCAAAAATAAATGCAGCACGTGAAGAATATCGAGCTGTAGCTACCCGTGGTAGTGTTCTGTATTTTCTTGTTTGTAGTATGGCTATAGTAAATAACATGTATCAGACTTATTTGGTTCAGTTTTTGGAAAGATTTGATGCTTCTATGCACAATTCTGCAAAAACCCACATAACTCAAAAACGCATTAGAAGAATAATTAACTATCTAACATTTGAAATATATCGCTATAAATCTCGTGGACTTTATGAAAAGGATAAATTTCTTCTGATACTTCTAATGGCACTTAGCATTGATCGACAGCTTGAGCTAATTACATTTGACGAATTCCAGACTTTTATAAAAGGAGGCACAGCATTAAATCTTAATGATTGTCCTGCTGTCCCATTTCGATGGGTAACAGATGAAACGTGGCTGAATTTGATACAACTTTCTAATCTATCGCCTTTTGTTCATATCCTCACCAAAGTAATTGGAAATGAGAGACCGTGGTTCACTTGGCTTAAAAAGGATGCGCCAGAGAATGAAACTATTCCTGACGGTTACAATTCCCTTGATCCTTTTCGCAAAATGTTGCTACTTCGATCATGGTGTATGGATAGAACCATTGCTCAAAGTAGAAAATATATAGCACATTCGTTAGGTGATCGTTTCGCTGAACCAGTCGTACTCAATTTTGAAGAGTTGTTCTCTGAAAGACGAGAGCTTATGGCAATGATATGTTTTCTCTCCCTTGGTTCTGATCCTTCATCAAATATAGAGCTACTTGCAAAAAAATGCAACCCAATTTCAATGGGACAGGGTCAGGAAATTCATGCGCGTAAATTAGTTTCAGCTTGCCTCGATGATGAAGGATCAAGGCACCCGCTTTTGCGGTATGGTAGATTTAACTCTACAATTATTGGACCTTGACCTTCAAGGAAAAGATTTCGTAGTTAATCCTGCATTTCGTATTTGGATAACAACTGAGCCTCACCCAAAGTTTCCTATTACACTTTTACAAATGTCGCTAAAATATACGAATGAGCCACCAGCAGGACTGAAACACACTTATACAATTTTATCTCAGGATTTCTTGGACTATTCGCAGTCGCTCTTTTTATCTGCCACTGGTTTATTCAATATCATTTCTTCATACGGTCGTCCAAGAACGCCGTAAATATGGGTCCCTAGGGTGGAATATTCCTTATGATTTTTAGTTCATCAGATTGGTATGCAAGTTGTCTCTTTGTTCAGAATTACTTGGACGATCTAGAACAAGAAAATGGAATAAGTTGGCTTACAGTTCGTTATATGTTAGGGGGAATTACAATGCGGAGGTCGTGTCACGGACGAATACGATAAACGGTTGCTTAACACATTCACGCGTGTTTAGTTTCGCGACAGTATTTTCGACGATGCTTTCCAGTTTTTCAAAGGATATAAGGTTTATAGCTATAAAGAGCAAGGGGCATACTTAAGCGCTATTGATGAAATGGTAAACGTGGATCTACCGCAAGTGTACGGATTCCATTCCAATGCTGAGATAACCTTTCGGACGAATACAATGCGTAATATTCTGGAAGAAATAATGTCGATTCAACCAAAAGGTAGGAGGGGTGACCCTGGGATGCCTGGTGCCCTTTCTACCATTCCGCGCTGATTCACATATTTTGTGTCATTTATGATCGCAGAGAACCGAAATGTTATGAGGTGCGTACCGTTTACCCTTATTTCTGGGCCGTCGTCGGTGCTGAACCTTGCTTGGCTCTTGTTGATGACAATGATGCCATCGTCAATCTGCATGATTAGTTGGCAAGTGGCTTGGCTGTGTGCGACAGAAAGCATTGCGGTTTGCATATAGAGCGCGGGCACAGGTGTTTTCCGTCGATATCCTGCATATCGAAACATGGGTGGTCGCTACGCATTCCTTGACTGCTAATACTTCATCCTTGCAATCGGCGATGATATCGTCTGGCAGCTGAAGAGTTACGTGTTGATGTGACACCGGGAATATCGTAATTTTTTTTGGATAGGCTATAATGAGGTGAACAATGTTCTCCGACTGTAAAATTTTTATTTTGGATGCTTCTAGCAGGCTAACTATTCGGGTTTTTAGAAGATGTTCATCTAAAATAGAATTCAAATCGTTGTGGTCAAAAATGGTTGGATTTATGATATTAGACTTGGCTAGAGTAATTGTGAGTATTAAATTCTGGCCATTCAGTGGTGTACTTGCAGTACGGACAATAAGTTCCTAATATGATCTATGTCTGGATCTAATAATTAATAAATAAATAATTCTGCCAGCTTGGATGTTTCGTCTGCCATGTTACCTAGCGAAGTCTGTTAGATTGCTTGAGTGTGTTGGGTAATCACGTTGTTCCCATACCAGTGCATCTCCCTCTATTATGGGGATAAATTTTGAGTGCGAATATGATAATCTATGACCCGGCTCTGTACCGTTGCAAATACTAACATAATTATAATTTTAATCCTGTAAGAAGTGGAAAACCCGGGAATGAGTTATTGTACATTTAGGATTTATTCTTAGTCTAGGCGATTTACTTTTTTGTTGACAAGAACTGTACTACCTAAGATTGTCCTTATGGACTACCCTCCATGTCTGCCTGTACCTTTGCTTCTTTATATAGGGGTGTTAGCTTGTCCCCAATTCTCTTATTGTTCTTAATGTACACTATTTCGCCCACATCGAAAACATCACATTGAACATTGTACGAGTTTTTAGACTCTCCTGTGGAATTCCCTCGGTGGCCTTGTCCAAACTTTCTTCTTCGTCAATGCATATGGCCTCAGACAATTTAATTTTGTCATCTATATAATTTACAAATTTTTCAGTGTTCTGCCATTCTCAAAAAAACGTTTGGCTTCAGCCTTATATAGATTTTATATATAGACGTCCCAATTCTCTTATTGTTCTTAATGTATACTATTTCCCCCACATCGAAAACCTCTGTTTTGCCTGGCTGGGTTGTACCTATCAAGATTTGCCTATTCTGCACTCATTAGTTTGCTTTTAATAGTTTGATTAAGCTTATCCGGTGTAGCGTGTATTATTTCGACTGGCATTTTATTTGTAACTGAATGTATTGGGCTTTTTTTTCCATCACTAATGCTCTACCAATTTCCATTAGCGTGGAGTGGAATCGTTCTACCTGTCCATTTGAAGTGCTGTGTAGCGGTGGCGCATTTACTATATCAATGTCATAGTTATTTTTTAAGCGTGATCGTGTACTATATTCTATAGAGCATTTAACACTCATTCGTAAACATACATACAAACGTATGAAGCAACCACATAAATATATAAACAAAATGAAGCAAGCAAGTCGTCCCTGCCGACATTGAGTATACCCTGTACCAACTAGGTATATTAAATAAAATAAAATATCCTCGAAATCGTCATCAATTTCATGCAAAATTCTCTTTAACATGCAGCAGCAGCAAACGCATGCTGTCTCGCTCACTCTTGCCAGCCAATGTCGCCTTGGCAATTCAGTGCAAAACTCATATAGGTATATCTGATATTTGATATTTACTGTCCGATTTCGACAAAATTTGGTGAGCTGGTCCAGTTTGGGTATATAATTAGGTGTGCCAAGTAAGAATACGATATCTTTAATACAGCTCTAGTAATACGTTTTCGCGATTTGCGGGGGGCGGAAGTGGGCGTGGCAAAAATTTGAAACAAACTTGACCTGTGTATGCATTAGATGCATGTTCACACAAAATTTGGTGGCTCTAGCTTTTATAGTCTCCGAGATCTAGGTGTTCATACGGACAGACAGACGGACAGACGGACGGACAGACGGACATGGCTCAATCGACTCAGCTAGTGATGCTGATCAAGAATATATATACTTTATGGGGTCAGAAATGTATATTTCTCCCTGTTACATACATTTTAGCGACTTTAATATACCCTTTTACCCTATGGGTACAGGGTATAATGAAGCAAGCAAGTCGTCCCTGCCGATATTGAGTATACCCTGTACCTTATATTCAATTAAATCGAACACCCCCAAGATCGCAATCAATTTCATGCAAAATTCTCTTTAACATGCAGTAACAGCGGATGCATGCTGTCTCGCTCTCTCTTGCCAGCCGATGTCGCTTTGGCAATTCAGTGCAAAACTCATATAGGTAAATCTCCGATATTTTTTGTCCGATTTGGACAAAATTTGGTCAGGTGGAGCAGTTTGGGTATAGAATTAGGTGTGCTAAATAAGAATACGATATCTTTAATACAGCTCTAGTAATACGTTTTCGCGATTTGCGAGGGCGGAAGTAAGCGTGGCAAAAATTTGAAACAAACATGATCTGTCTATGCATTAGACGCATGTTCATACCAAATTTGGTAGCTCTAGCTTTTATAGTCTCCGAGATCTAGGTGTTCATACGGACGGACGGACGGACGGTCAGACGGACATGGCTCAATCGACTCGGCTAGTGATGCTGATCAAGATTATATATACTTTATGGGGTCAGAAATTTATATTTCTTTTTATACCCTTTTACCCTATGGGTAAAGTATATATACTCTTGATCAGCACCACCACCCGAGTCGATTGAGACATGTACCCTATGGGTACAGGGTATAATGAAGTAAGCAAGTAGTCCCTGCCGACATTGAGTATACCCTGTACCAACTAGTTATATTAAATCAAGATCGGCATCAACTTAATTCAAAATATCTTTTAACATGCAGCAACAGCTACCGCATGCTATCTCGCTCACTCTTGCAAATGTCGCCTTGGCAATTCAGTTCAAAGTGCACATACGTATATCTTCGATATTCATTGTACGATTTCGACTAAATTTGGTCAGATGATGCATTTTGGCCACATTGTTGGGTGTGCCAAATAAGAATGTGATTTATTTAAAACTTCTCTAGTAGTTCATTTTTATACCCTGTACCCATAGGGTAAAAGGGTATATTAAAGTCGCTAAAGTGTATGTAACATGCAGAAGGAAGCGTTTCCGACCCCATAAAGTATATATATTCTTGATCAGTATCAACAGCCGAGTCGATTGAGACATGTCCGTCTGTCCGTCCGTCCGTCCGTCCGTCTGTCCGTATGAACACCTAGATCTCGGAGACTATAAGAGATAGAGCTACCAAATTTTTTGTGAACATCCGTCTTATGCCTAGGCAGATCAAGTTTGTTTAAAATTTTTGCCACGCCCACTTCAGCCCCCGCAAATGAAAAAAGAAAATTTTAAAATCAATTTACAAGAACTGTATTAAAGATATCTTATTCTTATAAGAATATTCTTATAATATATTCATAATTATATAGTCAATCTGCACTAATGGACTAAATTTCGTTCAAATCGGACGATAAACATCGGAGATATAGCCATTTGAATTTTGTACTGAATTGCCAAGGCGGCATTGGCAGATAAGAAAGAGCGAGATAGCATGAGTTCGCTGCTGCTGCATGTTAAAGGGAATTTCGCTTTTAATGGATTGCGATTTCGAGAGTACTTGAACTTTTGTTTAGTGCCTACGCAAATTAAGAAAGTTTAAAATTTTTGCCACGCCCACTTCCGCCCCCGCAATTTTACATTGTGGTTGCAACATACATACAGTAACACTCATAATAGCTGACTAAGACTTTTTGTACCTAAGCTTAAGCCAAATTTGAAGAAAAACAATAGAAACAGAATAAAATAACGACACTGATGAGGGGGTTCTGGTCTCGGTTGATGGTGGTTACGGTGTTACTGTTTTTTTTTTCTTTCCTATATCTTTGTTAACTTCCCAAGTTCTGATATACTCTAATTCAAAAATATGCAGGGGTACTCCAGCAGCCAGTTGCTCTCCGCAAAGCTGAGCCTCGAATACGCAAAACGATGTAGCCGTAGCTACCTGTTGGATTGGTAATAATTTGCGTTTATTAGGAAGATCGGCGGCTTCCAGTTTTTTTCTTTTAATGAAACAAACCTGTGGCTGTTAATGCCCAAACATATACGATTTTATTTATTTTTAAACACTATTTTCCCGGAGGAATGTGCCAAAAATCACGCTTTCTGCCTAAGCCTTCCGATGGCTTGAATATTGTGACAATTTTGGTTTCATTTGGTTTTACTTGTAAACAAGATGGTTTTAGATTTACTTTTGTGTTCGCTCTGTTTGAATTTTTAACACGTTTCCGCAACAAGAATACAAACGAGGTGAAATGGTTACAACTTCAATATAATTTAGTTTTTGGGTGGCGAGAGAATCAGTGTCTGTATTCAGTGTCTCTGGTCAGAGGCCATAGTTAAAGCTGCGTTGCGCCCTCTATTCTTGTATTGATAACCAAACTTTCAAGCAATGCTAGGGACTTTTAATCGCTTGCGAGAATTTTTCTTACGCGCCTAAATAACGATTTAAAAGGCCAGCCTGCCAAAATTTTTAAATTCTTTTAATAGAACCCCGACCATTACAGTCGTGTTATTGTTACTGATCGAAAAGAGTTAGAGGATGAATGTGTACAGTTAGTTGAGACCGTTACAGGAAACATGAAGAAAATGAAAGAGTTAGAAGCCAATTTACTTCACAAATTGTCAACAACACAGGGAAGCTTGCTGGATTGATGTGCTCAATACCAGTAAAAATACAGCTTTTGAAGTAAAAGAAAAGATTGAGATTGCCAAAGTTACTGAAGCAAAAATAAATGCAGCACGTGAAGAATATCGAGCTGTAGCTACCCGTGGTAGTGTTCTGTATTTTCTTGTTTGTAGTATGGCTATAGTAAATAACATGTATCAGACTTCTTTGGTTCAGTTTTTGGAAAGATTTGATGCTTCTATGCACAATTCTGCAAAGACCCACATAACTCAAAAACGCATTAGAAGAATAATTAACTATCTAACATTTGAAATATATCGCTATAAATCTCGTGGACTTTATGAAAAGGATAAATTTCTTCTGATACTTCTAATGGCACTTAGCATTGATCGACAGCTTGAGCTAATTACATTTGACGAATTCCAGACTTTTATAAAAGGAGGCACAGCATTAAATCTTAATGATTGTCCTGCTGTCCCATTTCGATGGGTAACAGATGAAACGTGGTTGAATTTGATACAACTTTCTAATCTATCGCCTTTTGTTCATATCCTCACCAAAGTAATTGGAAATGAGAGACCGTGGTTCACTTGGCTTAAAAAGGATGCGCCAGAGAATGAAACTATTCCTGATGGTTACAATTCCCTTGATCCTTTTCGCAAAATGTTGCTACTTCGATCATGGTGTATGGATAGAACCATTGCTCAAAGTAGAAAATATATAGCACATTCGTTAGGTGATCGTTTCGCTGAACCAGTCGTACTCAATTTTGAAGAGTTGTTCTCTGAAAGACGAGAGCTTATGGCAATGATATGTTTTCTCTCCCTTGGTTCTGATCCTTCATCAAATATAGAGCTACTTGCAAAAAAATGCAACCCAATTTCAATGGGACAGGGTCAGGAAATTCATGCGTGTAAATTAGTCTCAGCTTGCCTCGATGATGAAGGATCAAGGCACCCGCTTTTGCGGTATGGTAGATTTAACTCTACAATTATTGGACCTTGACCTTCAAGGAAAAGATTTCGTAGTTAATCCTGCATTTCGTATTTGGATAACAACTGAGCCTCACCCAAAGTTTCCTATTACACTTTTACAAATGTCGCTAAAATATACGAATGAGCCACCAGCAGGACTGAAACACACTTATACAATTTTATCTCAGGATTTCTTGGACTATTCGCAGTCGCTCTTTTATCTGCCACTGGTTTATTCAATATCATTTCTTCATACTGTCGTCCAAGAACGCCGTAAATATGGGTCCCTAGGGTGGAATATTCCTTATGATTTTAGTTCATCAGATTGGTATGCAAGTTGTCTCTTTGTTCAGAATTACTTGGACGATCTAGAACAAGAAAATGGAATAAGTTGGCTTACAGTTCGTTATATGTTAGGGGGAATTACAATGCGGAGGTCGTGTCACGGACGAATACGATAAACGGTTGCTTAACACATTCACGCGTGTTTAGTTTCGCGACAGTATTTTCGACGATGCTTTCCAGTTTTTCAAAGGATATAAGGTTTATAGCTATAAAGAGCAAGGGGCATACTTAAGCGCTATTGATGAAATGGTAAACGTGGATCTACCGCAAGTGTACGGATTCCATTCCAATGCTGAGATAACCTTTCGGACGAATACAATGCGTAATATTCTGGAAGAAATAATGTCGATTCAACCAAAAGGTAGGAGGGGTGACCCTGGGATGCCTGGTGCCCTTTCTACCATTCCGCGCTGATTCACATATTTTGTGTCATTTATGATCGCAGAGAACCGAAATGTTATGAGGTGCGTACCGTTTACCCTTATTTCTGGGCCGTCGTCGGTGCTGAACCTTGCTTGGCTCTTGTTGATGACAATGATGCCATCGTCAATCTGCATGATTAGTTGGCAAGTGGCTTGGCTGTGTGCGACAGAAAGCATTGCGGTTTGCATATAGAGCACGGGCACAGGTGTTTTCCGTCGATATCCTGCATATCGAAACATGGGTGGTCGCTACGCATTCCTTGACTGCTAATACTTCATCCTTGCAATCGGCGATGATATCGTCTGGCAGCTGAAGAGTTACGTGTTGATGTGACACCGGGAATATCGTAATTTTTTTTTGGATAGGCTATAATGAGGTGAACAATGTTCTCCGACTGTAAAATTTTTATTTTGGATGCTTCTAGCAGGCTAACTATTCGGGTTTTTAGAAGATGTTCATCTAAAATAGAATTCAAATCGTTGTGGTCAAAAATGGTTGGATTTATGATATTAGACTTGGCTAGAGTAATTGTGAGTATTAAATTCTGGCCATTCAGTGGTGTACTTGCAGTACGGACAATAAGTTCCTAATATGATCTATGTCTGGATCTAATAATTAATAAATAAATAATTCTGCCAGCTTGGATGTTTCGTCTGCCATGTTACCTAGCGAAGTCTGTTAGATTGCTTGAGTGTGTTGGGTAATCACGTTGTTCCCATACCAGTGCATCTCCCTCTATTATGGGGATAAATTTTGAGTGCGAATATGATAATCTATGACCCGGCTCTGTACCGTTGCAAATACTAACATAATTATAATTTTAATCCTGTAAGAAGTGGAAAACCCGGGAATGAGTTATTGTACATTTAGGATTTATTCTTAGTCTAGGCGATTTACTTTTTTGTTGACAAGAACTGTACTACCTAAGATTGTCCTTATGGACTACCCTCCATGTCTGCCTGTACCTTTGCTTCTTTATATAGGGGTGTTAGCTTGTCCCCAATTCTCTTATTGTTCTTAATGTACACTATTTCGCCCACATCGAAAACATCACATTGAACATTGTACGAGTTTTTAGACTCTCCTGTGGAATTCCCTCGGTGGCCTTGTCCAAACTTTCTTCTTCGTCAATGCATATGGCCTCAGACAATTTAATTTTGTCATCTATATAATTTACAAATTTTTCAGTGTTCTGCCATTCTCAAAAAAACGTTTGGCTTCAGCCTTATATAGATTTTATATATAGACGTCCCAATTCTCTTATTGTTCTTAATGTATACTATTTCCCCCACATCGAAAACCTCTGTTTTGCCTGGCTGGGTTGTACCTATCAAGATTTGCCTATTCTGCACTCATTAGTTTGCTTTTAATAGTTTGATTAAGCTTATCCGGTGTAGCGTGTATTATTTCGACTGGCATTTTATTTGTAACTGAATGTATTGGGCTTTTTTTTTCCATCACTAATGCTCTACCAATTTCCATTAGCGTGGAGTGGAATCGTTCTACCTGTCCATTTGAAGTGCTGTGTAGCGGTGGCGCATTTACTATATCAATGTCATAGTTATTTTTTAAGCGTGATCGTGTACTATATTCTATAGAGCATTTAACACTCATTCGTAAACATACATACAAACGTATGAAGCAACCACATAAATATATAAACAAAATGAAGCAAGCAAGTCGTCCCTGCCGACATTGAGTATACCCTGTACCAACTAGGTATATTAAATAAAATAAAATATCCTCGAAATCGTCATCAATTTCATGCAAAATTCTCTTTAACATGCAGCAGCAGCAAACGCATGCTGTCTCGCTCACTCTTGCCAGCCAATGTCGCCTTGGCAATTCAGTGCAAAACTCATATAGGTATATCTGATATTTGATATTTACTGTCCGATTTCGACAAAATTTGGTGAGCTGGTCCAGTTTGGGTATATAATTAGGTGTGCCAAGTAAGAATACGATATCTTTAATACAGCTCTAGTAATACGTTTTCGCGATTTGCGGGGGCGGAAGTGGGCGTGGCAAAAATTTGAAACAAACTTGACCTGTGTATGCATTAGATGCATGTTCACACAAAATTTGGTGGCTCTAGCTTTTATAGTCTCCGAGATCTAGGTGTTCATACGGACGGACAGACGGACAGACGGACGGACAGACGGACATGGCTCAATCGACTCAGCTAGTGATGCTGATCAAGAATATATATACTTTATGGGGTCAGAAATGTATATTTCTCCCTGTTACATACATTTTAGCGACTTTAATATACCCTTTTACCCTATGGGTAAAGTATATATACTCTTGATCAGCACCACCACCCGAGTCGATTGAGACATGTACCCTATGGGTACAGGGTATAATGAAGTAAGCAAGTAGTCCCTGCCGACATTGAGTATACCCTGTACCAACTAGTTATATTAAATCAAGATCGGCATCAACTTAATTCAAAATATCTTTTAACATGCAGCAACAGCTACCGCATGCTATCTCGCTCACTCTTGCAAATGTCGCCTTGGCAATTCAGTTCAAAGTGCACATACGTATATCTTCGATATTCATTGTACGATTTCGACTAAATTTGGTCAGATGATGCATTTTGGCCACATTGTTGGGTGTGCCAAATAAGAATGTGATTTATTTAAAACTTCTCTAGTAGTTCATTTTTATACCCTGTACCCATAGGGTAAAAGGGTATATTAAAGTCGCTAAAGTGTATGTAACATGCAGAAGGAAGCGTTTCCGACCCCATAAAGTATATATATTCTTGATCAGTATCAACAGCCGAGTCGATTGAGACATGTCCGTCTGTCCGTCCGTCCGTCCGTCCGTCTGTCCGTATGAACACCTAGATCTCGGAGACTATAAGAGATAGAGCTACCAAATTTTTTGTGAACATCCGTCTTATGCCTAGGCAGATCAAGTTTGTTTAAAATTTTTGCCACGCCCACTTCAGCCCCCGCAAATGAAAAAAAGAAAATTTTAAAATCAATTTACAAGAACTGTATTAAAGATATCTTATTCTTATAAGAATATTCTTATAATATATTCATAATTATATAGTCAATCTGCACTAATGGACTAAATTTCGTTCAAATCGGACAATAAACATCGGAGATATAGCCATTTGAATTTTGTACTGAATTGCCAAGGCGGCATTGGCAGATAAGAAAGAGCGAGATAGCATGAGTTCGCTGCTGCTGCATGTTAAAGGGAATTTCGTTTTTAATGGATTGCGATTTCGAGAGTATTTGAACTTTTGTTTAGTGCCTACGCAAATTAAGAAAGTTTAAAATTTTTGCCACGCCCACTTCCGCCCCCGCAATTTTACATTGTGATTGCAACATACATACAGTAACACTCATAATAGCTGACTAAGACTTTTTGTACCTAAGCTTAAGCCAAATTTGAAGAAAAACAATAGAAACAGAATAAAATTGGACTTAACCAAGAGCGGAAGCTCTACATAAATTCTTTTATAATTTCTCTCATGATTTTTATACCCTGTACCCAGAGGGTAAAAGGGTATATTAAAGACGGACAGACGGACATGGCTCAATCGACTCAGCTAGTGATGCTGATCAAGAATATATATACTTTATGGGGTCAGAAATGTATATTTCTCCCTGTTACATACATTTTAGCGACTTTAATATACCCTTTTACCCTATGGGTACAGGGTATAATGAAGCAAGCAAGTCGTCCCTGCCGATATTGAGTATACCCTGTACCTTATATTCAATTAAATCGAACACCCCCAAGATCGCAATCAATTTCATTCAAAATTCTCTTTAACATGCAGTAACAGCGGATGCATGCTGTCTCGCTCTCTCTTGCCAGCCGATGTCGCTTTGGCAATTCAGTGCAAAACTCATATAGGTAAATCTCCGATATTTTTTGTCCGATTTGGACAAAATTTGGTCAGGTGGAGCAGTTTGGGTATAGAATTAGGTGTGCTAAATAAGAATACGATATCTTTAATACAGCTCTAGTAATACGTTTTCGCGATTTGCGAGGGCGGAAGTAAGCGTGGCAAAAATTTGAAACAAACATGATCTGTCTATGCATTAGACGCATGTTCATACCAAATTTGGTAGCTCTAGCTTTTATAGTCTCCGAGATCTAGGTGTTCATACGGACGGACGGACGGACGGTCAGACGGACATGGCTCAATCGACTCGGCTAGTGATGCTGATCAAGATTATATATACTTTATGGGGTCAGAAATTTATATTTCTGCCTGTTACATACATTTTAGCGACTTTAATATACCCTTTTACCCTATGGGTAAAGTATATATACTCTTGATCAGCACCACCACCCGAGTCGATTGAGACATGTACCCTATGGGTACAGGGTATAATGAAGTAAGCAAGTAGTCCCTGCCGACATTGAGTATACCCTGTACCAACTAGTTATATTAAATCAAGATCGGCATCAACTTAATTCAAAATATCTTTTAACATGCAGCAACAGCTACCGCATGCTATCTCGCTCACTCTTGCAAATGTCGCCTTGGCAATTCAGTTCAAAGTGCACATACGTATATCTTCGATATTCATTGTACGATTTCGACTAAATTTGGTCAGATGATGCATTTTGGCCACATTGTTGGGTGTGCCAAATAAGAATGTGATTTATTTAAAACTTCTCTAGTAGTTCATTTTTATACCCTGTACCCATAGGGTAAAAGGGTATATTAAAGTCGCTAAAGTGTATGTAACATGCAGAAGGAAGCGTTTCCGACCCCATAAAGTATATATATTCTTGATCAGTATCAACAGCCGAGTCGATTGAGACATGTCCGTCTGTCCGTCCGTCCGTCCGTCCGTCTGTCCGTATGAACACCTAGATCTCGGAGACTATAAGAGATAGAGCTACCAAATTTTTTGTGAACATCCGTCTTATGCCTAGGCAGATCAAGTTTGTTTAAAATTTTTGCCACGCCCACTTCAGCCCCCGCAAATGAAAAAAGAAAATTTTAAAATCAATTTACAAGAACTGTATTAAAGATATCTTATTCTTATAAGAATATTCTTATAATATATTCATAATTATATAGTCAATCTGCACTAATGGACTAAATTTCGTTCAAATCGGACAATAAACATCGGAGATATAGCCATTTGAATTTTGTACTGAATTGCCAAGGCGGCATTGGCAGATAAGAAAGAGCGAGATAGCATGAGTTCGCTGCTGCTGCATGTTAAAGGGAATTTCGTTTTTAATGGATTGCGATTTCGAGAGTATTTGAACTTTTGTTTAGTGCCTACGCAAATTAAGAAAGTTTAAAATTTTTGCCACGCCCACTTCCGCCCCCGCAATTTTACATTGTGATTGCAACATACATACAGTAACACTCATAATAGCTGACTAAGACTTTTTGTACCTAAGCTTAAGCCAAATTTGAAGAAAAACAATAGAAACAGAATAAAATTGGACTTAACCAAGAGCGGAAGCTCTACATAAATTCTTTTATAATTTCTCTCATGATTTTTATACCCTGTACCCAGAGGGTAAAAGGGTATATTAAAGTCGCTAAAATGTATGTAACAGGCAGAAGGAAGCATTTGCGACCCCATAAAGTATATATATTCTTGATCAGCATCACCAGCCGAGTTGATTGAGACATGTCTGTCTGTCCGTCCGTCTGTCCGTCTGTCCGTCCGTCCGTCTGTCCGTCTGTCCGTCCGTTCGTATGAACACCTAGATCTCGGAGACTATAAGAGCTAGAGCCACCAAATTTGGTGTGAACATGCGTCTAATGCATACACAGATCAAGTTTGTTTCGCGAAAACGTATTACTAGAGCTGTATGAAAGATATCGTATTCTTACTTGGCACACCTAATTATATACCCAAACTGCACCTGGTGACCAAATTTTGTCGAAATCGGACTATAAATATTGGAGATATTCGGAAATGCGTTTTGTACTGAAGCGCCTAGGGCCACATTGGCTGGCAAGAGTGAGCGAGACAGCATGCGTTCGCTGTTGCTTTTATAATACAAAAAAAAATCTGTGCACCCAATCCCGAAAGCAGTGGTATAATCGCAAATGGTCAAACAAGAAAAATTTAGAAAAGACCAAAAAACGGAAACAAACACCGTGACCAGCGAGGAAAGCGATTCTGCTTTTGTCGAGCAAAGGGGATCCACCTTCCATCCAGGAGTACCTGGAGGTGTATCCAACCGCGGGACCACGTCCTCTAACAATAGAGGGGTACAAAGCAAGACGGCAGCCCAAGACAAAACAAAGAAAGAAGAAGGCGGCCGCATCACCAAAGCATTGAAGGAAAGAAGACTCATACTGGACATGCTGAAGACAAACCTATCGGAAAATGACCGACAACGCTACAGAGAGCGTCTAAGTGAAGCAGAAAAACAACTTTACCCTGGTGCGAAGTAACATAAGCAGGCTGCTTAAATGCTAAACCTAGTTTACTATAGAATTAATAAATATTATCTATAAGGCAAACGCTGCGCGAAAGCGCTGTTTTCAAAATTACTAACAAAAAAAATAACAGGCTTTATACTAACACATGTGGTTGGAGTATGTAATGTAAAAATTAATGACATGTATACCTGAATTGTGAGCCAACCACATGACTAACTTTACTTCCATGTCACACACAAAAAAAAATTTTTTTCTTTCTCGCATTAGCAAGCAAAATTAAAAAAAATATATATACAAAAATTTTTAATTTCAACTAAATGGAATAAATTTTTATTTTTACATGCAAAAAAAAAAAAAAAATTTATCATCTTTCGAATTTTTCCTAAACTCATTTACTATTTCTTATATATGTATATGTATGTATATATATAAAAACCACCCAAAATAACAGAAGTACCGTTTTTATGAAAACATTTTGTTACCAGCTAGGTAATAAATTAGGTGCATTAGATCGATAGGAATTATTTTTCAAAATAGGTTGGTTTGGTGAAGAGAACCAAGCTAAGGATAATACAGCTGATGTAGTTAATAATGTCAAAATAATTGACCATACCGTAAGGAAGTTTTACGGCTGGGGTACAACTCTCAGTCTCCCCAGGATCTTCCATTATAGATTATTTATAATAGAATGCCGAGACCAGAGATTTGCTCGAGCTACAGTGAGTGTTAATGCTGTATATCTATGATATCGCGGGGAACGGACTACAGGGAGAAGAAGGGATAGAAGGAGACAGAAACTTAACACAGATACATGCAGACATGTAGTTCGGTTAGGGTACAACCCGGACACCGACTTACAATTGTACTACTAAAATACAGGGTCACAAAAGGGAAACATAAAACTAAGTCGGCTAAGGTATAACCTGGATACCTGGACGTAATACAACACAACATAGGGACGTCCCAAGATTTATGTTGTGATCGACTAGGGTACAACCCGGACATCGATCACAACATAAATTCTGGTCGCATGCCAATGGATACTAGCCGCCATCACAGTCAACAAGGGTACAACCCGGACGTTGGCTGTGGGGCGGCCAGTATCCAGGCACACTACAAATAAACACTACACTCTCCTTGGCATTGGGTAGGGTACAACCCGGATGCCAATGCCAGAGGAGAAACATATACTACGGTGACACACACACAAAGGAATGGGATCGGGGAAAGGATAGGAGAGAATGTTAATCCCAATCTAGTTTCACCCCCATTAATTGTGACATATGATCTTTACAACGTTACAAACTTTATTGTAGATTTATTCAACATAATTCTTTGACCATTGCCACCTGACCACACTCTAAAATGATATTTATTTTTATGGGGTCAAAGGGGAGGGGCAACTATTGGGCCACATGGCCGACTGACCCGCTATCCTGGCTCACACACACTTAATCTGTTTATCCTTGTATGGTCAGCCTTGTTCGTTCTTTTCTTTATGGTTTTCTTTGCACTCACTTCGATTGTGACTTGTCTTTTCCTCTGCCTTTTGTCTTATAAGGGCCGGCTGTGGGTCCTTGTAATTTCTTAGTTACACGCTGACACTTCTTTTCACTTTTTTATCACTCCCGACTGTCTCCCTTAAGGGTGGTTTGCGTAATGATTTATTGTTCTCTCATTACGCAGTCGCTGACCGCTCTTTTCGGGCTTTCGACTTTTCTCTGCCCAGACTCTGCCCTCTGCCGGCTGCGACTCGCGCTTATCCCATCAATGTTGCCATGACAACAGATTCTGTCGCGACACGCGTCGGCGTCAGAATCTTCACGTACGCATTCTTTTGGTCCCGTTGCAACCACAAAAATGGAAACTGCGCAAAAGCAACGTCGACAAATTCGTGCAAGTCCCGTTGGGCTTGCATGTGTGTGTGTGTGTGTATGTGTATATATGCGGCCGGCTAAATGCTACTGCGCAATTAATTTTGTATATAAGCGGGCATACCTAAAGAGAAACTTATGTATCTATGTATATACGCATGTGTACGTGCCAATGAGCATATATATAAATAGTAATGTACCTAGAGATGAGACGATTAATTAAGACACAAGTCAGAGTATTTAGGGTTGGGCTTAATGACTTATTATTATCTAATAGCTTGAAATAACAATACTAGATTTTATGAGCCTCGTAGTTGTGCCGTGGTGCCAAATTGGCACTTCGTCACAGCTCCCCTTTACTTCGTGGAAGCAGGGCCGATGTAATTGATAGTGACCTGCTGGGTCTTGGTCACCCGTACACCGTACACGCTACCGGCTGCTTCATACTTAAACTTTCGTTCTTGCCGTTGTTTCTGGCACTCCTCCACTTGTTGAACGAGTTGGCAGTTGGCGTAGTCCGCCATCCCAGTGGGATAACCTGCCAGGCGTGGATACGGCTACCACTCGGAACGTTATCGGCCTCCGTCGGTTGATTCGAGCTAAAGTCACCCCGCAGACTCACTGGCTAAGGTGCCGGTGACTGAGGTGGCGATATATCCTCAAAATGTGGATAGGCTGATGTCTGGACGCCCCCCCCTCTGACGTGACGTCTGAGTCGTAGCTGACGGGGTTGTATGGCCGTCGTATGTCAACGAAGTCGGGTTCGATGTCGCGCGGTGGCAGCTGCACCGTTTCGCCGGTCTCTGGGTCCGTATAGTCCAGGTGCGATGGGCTAGGGTTATTCCTCCATGGCTCGGAGACAGATGTGGTGTCGCCCACTGCTTCCTGGAGGTCGGCTGCTTCGTTCGGCGATAGGGGACGCAGGAGCGAGTTGTCCCTCTGGGGATAAGGAGGCGCGGCGCCCTCTTTTTCCTTTATTGCCGGTGGCGACGGGACCCAGTCCCTATAACCAGAGAAATGCCCCGGGTCAAAACACGCTATGTCGGACAGCTCCATTGCTCGAGCACCGTTGTCCACCGTTGTGACCACCGCTTGGTCGGGTGCATCCACTCTCCGCCAGCAATTGATAGGCTCCTGTGGCGGTGAATTGCCAGACGAAAACGCTGAGTGGTCCTTGGTGCGCTTTGCCTCGGTTGCTGCTGAGGGGACGTGCGGTGTTGGAGGATCGTGCTCCACTGCCGGTACGATTGTGGCTGATGTCCTAGCGAACTCAGCTTCCCAGGTGGTCAATATGTCTTCGATGACACCCACTATTTCATTGACGCTGAGTTGGCGTGCCATCGTACGACTGGGGAAAAGAAAGGTGTTAGATACTCTGACTTGAGACTGAGTGCCCTATATTGGGTTGGTGGGGGGCCTCGCAGACCAAAGAGCGCGGTGCTCCAAAGTGTCCGATAATTCGCTCCCGAAATGCGTGTTCTAATGAAGCGGCGGTGGCTTTACGCAGAGGTACCAGCTCCACCCATCTGCTGTATGCATCTAAGAAAACCAATAGAACAGTGTTACCTTGCTTTGATCTGGGAAGAGGTCCAACAAAATCCGCACACACTGTGTTGAATGGCTCTGACACTTGACGAGTGAACATTTTCCCAGCTGGCTTCATTTGGTTCACTTTATATTTTTGGCATTGAAGACAGTTGCGCACGTGTCGCTTTACATCGCGGAAAAACCCAGGCCAGTAGTATTTCTGGGAAACTCTGAGTACTGTCTTGCGGATTCCCAGATGACCTGCGGTGGGCTCGTCGTGACACTCGCATAGTACTCGTTGGCGAGCTTCCTTCGGCACACATAGCTTCCATGGTATGGATTCATCTTCGTCGGGGTGATGAATTCTCCTTCGGTATAGTTGCCCACCTTCGTAGTGAAAATCGGGGAACTGCTCTGGTTGTGCTTCCACTTGTAGCTTTATTTTATTCCACCATGAACACTCCGGTAGAGTATCCTGAATTGCATTTAGCACTTCCCATGGTTGACGAGACAAGGCGTCGGCCATGTATGTCGAATTCATATTGTTGAAGTTCGAGTGCCCATCTCGCTATACGACCTGTGGGATTATCTATTGAGTTGAGCCACTTCAAGGCCTGATGATCCGTGATGACTTCGAATTTATATCCTTCCAGATAACAGCGTAGCTTTGCGAGATTGCCCAGACTATAGCGAGACACTCCTTCTCGGTGGCTGAGTAATTCTCTTCAGGAGCAAGGAGGCGTCTGCTGGCGTAGGCGATGACCCGTTCTGTTCCTTCTTGATACTGGGTTAATACCGCGCCCAATCCATAATCACTGGCATCTGTCTGCAAGTAGAACTTGGAGTTAAGGTCGGGGCATGCCAAGATAGGAGCTGATGTCAATCGTAGTTTCAATTCGTCGAAGGCTTGTTGTTGTTCTTCATCTCATTTCCATTTTAGTGTTTTTTCTTCAACAAAGCGGTGATAGGCTGTATGATACTAGAAAACTCTGGCACAAATCTGCGATACCAAGACGCGATGCCTAATCATCGTCGAAGTTGGCGTACATTGTTCGGCGGAGCTAATTCCGGAGAACAGCTGCTACTTTCTCAGGGTCGGTATGGGTCGGCTCGCTGACCACATGTCCTAAGAATTGTATTTTGCGTCTAAAGAATCTGAACTTTATTGATCCGTAACTTGGCTTCTCTGAGGCGTCGAAAAACTTCTTGCAGGTGAGGTTATATGTTTTTCCAATGTCCTTCCGATGACGATGATCTCGTCTAGATACGCAAAGGCAAATGGATCCATCTCAGGTCCGATACCACTAATCCAGGCGCGTTGGAACGTTGCTGCTGCGGAATGTACGCCCGAAAGGCATTACCTTCCATTGGAACAGGCCACGACCTGGGACTGTGAACGTTTTTTAAGATCCATTTTTAAAAATCCATTTGAGATAAACTGAACTTTGCAAAAGTTTTCCAGAATATGATTGATCCTTGGCAGAGGTATGCATCTCGTATAGACTGCGCGTTGAGTTGTCTGAAATCATTACACATAGGCATCTCTCCGGTTTCTAGCCCACTAGTACGATGGGTGCGATATGTGGGCTCTTCGATAGTTCGATGCGGTCTTCTGCTAGTAAATGGTCCACGGTGTCGTTGATGATCTTCTGCTGGGCTGGGTTGCGAGGGTAATAACGTTGCTTGATTGGTTTTGTCATCCTTCATAATGATGACGTGCTCTGCGATGTGTGACACCTTGTAATGTGTCGAACTTTGGTAATTCCTGTGATAGGAACTCGTTGATGATTTTATTCGCCCTCGCGTCTTCGAATATTCTGGCTCTGGGGATATCATGGTGCTTTCCATCCTTGTCGTGGGCCTGGCTGCTATTAAGTTGAGTTTGTGTATTCTGACGGGTGATTTTTTCGATGTCTGGTTGACGAAATGGGTTATTAATGACGGCTTTATCTGAAACTGGAGGTAAGGCCGTGTTTCGGATCCCGTTTTTTCATCCGGCAACACTTCCACTGGGGAGCTTGGGGATTCATTGATGATTGACTGAGTCTGGTTGTTGCTGGTTAAGGTACTCGACGGTTGTGGGCAGCGCTGCAACTGACGAATGATCCAAGCAGGGCGTTTTGCATAGGTTCTTTGTAGATAGCTTTCCCCGCACTGGATTATGGTCCGGGTGCCACGTAGGAAATCGGTGCCTAAGATCAATTGGTCCATAATACCTGGTAATACCAGCAATGGTATTTTTACTTGTGTCGTTCCCAGACATATCTCAGCTCCGATATAGCCTGGAGTGATTTCCTTTCTAGATCCATCGGCTAAGTTGATAGGGGTGTGTATTCGTTTCCAGTTCCCATTAGTGACGATCTGTTGAGCCAGTGAACTGTGTATGAAGCTCCAGTGTCACGGGTGGCGCTCAGTTCACATCCGATGACCTGGACTAAGGCGATGAGGCGACCCCTGTCGAATCGGGTCTACTTACATTTGGGGCTGGCTCGGCGCTTTCTTCGTTCGATCCCCTGTCGAACTTAGGCGCCCAGCGTTTCCCGACCGGCGACAGCAGTCGATGGTTCGTATATCGCGTTTTCCACATTCCCAACAGAATAATATCCTTGGATTGTTGCATTGCTTTGCGAAATGGTCCGGTTTGCCGCAGTTTCGGCAAGCACGGTAAGTATCCAATGGTGCCTCCGATACTTGGTAGAAGTGTGAGTAGCTGGCTGAATTTTCCGTAGAGAGCAAAGCTGGTTTTGTTGGTGCTTCGATTATTAACGGTGTTAACTTTACGTCCACTGGTAAATTGTTGCCCATGGCTGTCTGATGCGCCAGAAGTGTCTGCCTGACCGGAAAATGATGCATCGAATCTCTTAGAACTTTGACCACGCAGGGTCTCGAAATTCACTATTAACTGGGTCAGCTTCTGCAGGTTATGAAAATCCATACGTCGGGTGTGCAATTGGTAGTCAGGCAATAAATTGTCATATATGCGCTGTAATTCCTGTTCTTCCGTATAATGAGCTCGTATGTATGTCTTGAATGGTTCGCCAGGGCGCTGTCTTCGCGTACGGATGGCATCTTCCAGTTTTTCAAAGTATCTGGGCGGCAGAAAGAAATCTAGAAATTCTCTTCTAAAGTTGGCCCACGAGGCGTCTAGCAGACCGCTGGTTTGCCACCATCCTTCGGCTGGTCCCGAAAATAAAATGGGCATCATATTAGGGAGCCATTCGGTGCTGATGCGATAAGTACTAGCCCTTGCTTCAAGTGTTTCCAGAAGTATAATGGATCTGCGGTCCCATCAAAATGAAGACCCCATTTGGACACTTTCTCTATGAGATTGGTTTAACTGGTATTCTCGGAGGCTCTTTGTGGGTGTAGATCTGATGTAGCCATGCTGTGAGTCAACGCTGGTATCTGTAATAATTTTCCATCTGTGTCTTGGTTAAGAGATGCGTGTCTCTCCATCGAATACTCCTTGTCCGTATGTCGGGCAGGTGACACAGGACGTGAACGTGGTTTAACTTCCGAGACCTTTATCGGGAGCGAGCTGCTTGTCCGTATGGTGATTCCAGTTCTGCTAGCCGGGAGAGTACATCTGGTTTCCCCTGGATGCCGAAGCTAGAGAGTCAGCTTCTCATCTCCTCGACTGAACCGCCAGGGGTCAGTCCGAATTCGGCGAAGAAGCTTTCGAGCTCGGCTTTTCAAACGATATGTTATCCATTTGACTCCCATGTTACTAATGTTCTTTGTAGAAAAACGTTGAAAATAAACACTAGCTGAATGTGAAGGATTAATTCAAGGGCAATAAATCAAATTCGGGACAATAAAAAATTGTATTATCACTGAACGATATATTATTGCATGCTGCTGCACTAGTAGTCGATATCCTTTATGATTGTTGGTTGGGATGTTGCAGCTGAGTTATTATTATGTGCGGAATATCCTTGTTATCCTTGTTATCCTTGCTGGTAAACGTCGGTTTAATTATGCTTTGTTATAGCTGAATATCCTTGCTGGTGAATTCTGGTTTTAAGTATCCTGGCTCTCTATATCCTTGCTAGTGAACGTTGTTATAAATATCCTTGGTTATCGTTGAATATCCTTGCTGGTGAACATTGGTTTTGATTATCCTTGCCGTATATCCTTGCTGATGAGCGTTGTTATAAGTTATCCTTTGGTTATCGTTGAAGATCCTTGCTGGTGAACGTTGAAGAACGTCGGTTTTTTAATTATCCATGGTTATCGTTGAAGGCTCGCGGCTGGCTCTCTGTTGTTAACTCGGTTAACGTTGGCGGTTGACTCTCGTTGTTAACTCGTTGAAGGTTCGCGGTTGACTCCTCTCTGATGATGTGGCTCGTCTTTTATCTACTTCAAAATCAGATTGAAGAAACTTGTGCCGTTATTAAATTCGTATTCTTTCATTCTTCGTCTCATTCGGTGTATTCTGGTCTTGACGCCAAGCTCGTCGACCAATGAGAACCCGATAGCAAACTCTCCCTTTCTCTCCCAGGCGATAGAACTACCGTTGCAGTTGCTACTGTTGCTTTGTCTAACTTCTTTACTTTTTTTTGTCTGTGCCTGCGTTGTTTTGCTGTGGCTGTACCTGAACGGCGTCATGGAAAGTTTCCATCGATCTCTCGCTTCTGAGTGTTTCTTTTTTTTTTTTTTTTTTTTTAACGTTTTATTTGTTTGTTGGATCTCTTATATAGGCTTATAAGACTAACAACAATTTTCTAGTTTATCTTAATCTAACACGCAACCTAACATCTGAAGATGCTACATTGATCTATGGCCCTGATTAATTACTAGAGGGTTGGGAGGTCGTTTCGTTGAAGACAGAGTACTTTCACGTACTCGGGTTAATGGACTTAACCAGGGTATTCGGGTGTGCCTGCAGTTTAGCGGTGTACTTAAGCTGTTGTACCTTTATTTCGGTTATTACGCTAGGAATGTGTAGGTCTTTCTGTACATTTTCATTTCGGATATACCAAAGGTGCTCCCGTGATGGTTCTGAGAACCTTGGATTGAGCCCTTTGTTGGTTTCGATGTTTGCTCTTGCTTGCGTTTCCCCATGAGTGCAGAGCCTATATGTCCGAATCGGTTTTAATGCAGAGTTGTGAAGAAGAACTTTGAATTCCAGACAAAGGGGAGATCGGGCGTTGATAAGTCAATGTAGACCGATTGCTTTGAGCTTTATTTGCTTTTTCTTGGCTTCGATAGCTCGCCAAGTTAATCTTGTGTCGAGGTGTACTCCAAGACTTACAGCATCGTCGGATTTGAGGCACTGGAACATTGTTAAGCGTCAATGATGGGCAGTTTCTCCTATTGAGGGTAAACGTAACGTGTTTGCATTTCAGTTCATTTACACGGATGCGCCAATCTGCTAACCCTCTTCTACCTCCTTTAAGGTGGGTTGCCAGTTGCTCAACAGCTTTGATCAGACATTGGAGCGGCTGAGGATAGCCCGTATCATCGGCGAAAGTAGATGTGGATGAGTGTAGGGCTTGTTGGTATGTCCGCTGTGTACAAAAGATACAGAGTTGGGCCCAGAGGTATGGCTGACCTTGGTACACCTGCTTTTGATTCGAAGTCATCGGGGTGAAGCTATTACACCGTACGGCGAATTTTCTGTTGGAACTAAGATTAGCCCTTTTATATTGTGGGAGCGTCGCTTTTATTTTACCTATTAGGCCGTCAATCCAGACTCGGTCAGAAGGCTTGGGCGACATCGAAAAATTGCTGTGCGATATTCTTTTTGTTCGATGCTGTCGATCTCGGTATACGGTTGACTTGTTCAATTGTGCCTTTTTCAGAAACATTGGACTTTTGGTTAACCAAGTTTATTTATAGTTGTAGGACTTTTTTTGAATAGTTTTGAAATAATTGCGCAATATCCTAAGGGTCTGTATGAAGATGGCGGTGTTTCTCCTTTCCGAGTTTTGGGATCATTATGATTACTGATTCCTTATGGGAAAATGACCAATTTACTATCGCGTTGAAAAGTTTGCAGAGTAACACGGCACAAGATCGGAGTTCTCATCATTCGGGTTATTTTTCATGCGGCACTTTTTGGTTTAGATGGTTTTAATAATTAAATTTCTCTGAATTCGGTAGCTCATTTTCCATTGGGGTGCGCAAGGAGGGGAGCTGAAAAGAGTTTGTTGCCGGATTTGGCTAGAAAAACCCGTTTTTAGATGAGCGAGCTGAAAAGATAAGTGCTCTTTCTTCGTCTGAACGGGCCCATTTGCCAGTTGGGCATCGTATTGTAGGTGAAATTATCTCAGCTGGAGCAGTTATGGTTGGATGTGCTTTCACAGCGGATATTTGGTGCTTCAGGTAGGAGAGCTTCTCGATATATTGCCGCTGTGTTCTTGCTTCTTCTTGCCTAAGCCGCTTTTGCTAGAGTTCGCGAAGAAGCTGCCTTTAGGCGATGTTTTGCTACCGGTGATCGAGACGTTTACCAGCCATCTTTTGTCTGCCTAGAAGTAGTTCAATTCAGCCGGTTGTTGGACTTGTATTTTCCTGCGTGTGTCTGATAATCAGGGTAGAGAACTCTCTGCTGCTTCAATCAGCGAGAGTGCGGAGGTACAAAGCTCGTGTCTTCTGCGTCGTCAAGTTTAAGGGATTCAACTCGATATGGGTGCTTATCTATTTTTTAAATCTGAGCCAGTTTGTTTTCCAATTTGTTAGCCCAGTGGGTGCTTTATTATTTCGTGGTTGTGTTAATATAGTGAAAACTACTGGCGAAGGTGGTCCGATGACAATTCTGCTAGTGACTCTGCCGTTATCAAATTTTGCGCAATTCCTGGTAATTGCAAAGTCCAATAGATCTAGGAGCTTGCGTGGATCTGCTGGCCAGTACGTGGGCTTATTCGGTGAGGGCATAGCCCATGAGTGATTGTTTTTTTAGGTTGTTCTCTTTTTTTTTTTTTTCTATGCCGGCGCTGCTTTGTGGCGGTACCTGAACTGCGTCATGGAAAATTTCCATCAACGTTTCTCTTTCTGATTGTTTTCTTAACGGTGCTTTCTGTCGCTGATTCTACTGCTTCGTCTGCCGTAACTCTGCCGGGTCCATAGGCTATATCATTGACTATGCGAATAGTTCTATCGCTGACTAAATAGTTATAATTTTCTGTCGCTGATTCTACGCGTACTCTACCGAAACTCTGCATTAATTAGCTATGTTGTTATGTACGCCATTCTTTATCACTAACTCCTCGAGAATATAATTTTCTGTCGCTGATTCCACTGTCACTCCCATGGCTGATTCTGCTGGGTATATTAGCTCTGTCGGTGATTATGTCGACAGTCCTATCGCTGACTTATTTAACAAACTGCTGGCTTGGCTTTTGCTGGATTTTACTTGAGCTGCACAAGAAACAAACGGGGATATGGGCAAATAGCCGGAACACAGGATACATGTATGTGGGCCGACATATAGGGTGAACACAAAATGATAGATATATACATATATATATAAACTCCCTTTTTTTTTTTTTTTTACAAAAACAAAGAAGGAATATATTTTACACTTTCAATGAGGGTATACAAAAAACATTCCTGTGGCATATGAAACTCCCGTGATATGGGTTATGGTGGTTCTTTACGCCACGCAGATGACATGCTCATGAAACAATTATATGTGCATGCATATATATGGCATGCAAGTATAAAATTAAATTTCTTTGCTAATTACACAAGAAAAAAAAAAAAAATATTTGGTGTATTAATGCTTTTTTTCCCTTATTTTTTTCTCCGTGTTGTAATGCAACAAAATTAGGCAAAATTTTCACATAAAATATATATACGATGTTCTCTTCAAATCTCGGGTCCCACTAACTCAGGCTGCGCCATCTGTTAAGGAAGTTTATATTATAGATATATTACTTAGATTATTTATAATAGAATGCAAGGATTAGGGGACACAGCAAGGCTCACTGTAGCTGTTAATGCTGTATATCTATGATATCATGGGAACGGACTACAGGGAGAAGAAGAGGATAGAAGGAGACAGAAACTTAACACAGATACATGCAGACATGTAGTTCGGTTAAGTACAACCGGACACCGACTTACAATTGTACTACTAAAATACAGGGTCACAAGGGGAAACATAAAAAAACTAAGTCGGCTGCAAAAGACAACCTGGACACCTGGACGTAATACAACACAACATAGGGACGTCCCAAGATTTACGTTTGTGATCGACTGGGTACAACCCGGACATCGATCACAACATAAATTCAGTCACGCTATGCCAATGGATACTAGCGCCATCACAGTCAGCTTAAGGGGTACAAGAGGACATTAAGCTGTGGGACGACTCAAATATCCAGGCACACTAACTCTAACCACCTACACACTCTCCTTGGCATTGGGTGGGGTACAACCCGGATCACCAATGCCAGAGAAAGAAAACATATACTACGGTGACACACACACAAAGGAATGGGATCGGGGGAAAGGATAGGAGAGAATGTTAATCCCAGTAATCAGTTTCACCCCATGGTATGACACTTATGTTCTTTTACAACGTTACAAACTTTATTGTAGATTTATTCTAACATAATTCTTTGACCATTGCCACCTGACCACACTCTAAATGATATTTATTTTATGGGGTCAAGGGAAGGGGGAGCAACTATTGGGCCACATGGCCGACTCACCCATATCTGGCTCACACACTTTAATCTGTATATCCTTGTATGGTCAGCCTCATTCGTTCTTTTCTTCATGGTTTTCTTTGCACTCACACTTCGATTGTGACTTGTCTTTTCCTCTGCCTTTTGTCTTATAAGGGCCGGCTGAGGGTTCTTGTAATTTCTTAGTTACACGCAGACACTTCTTTTCACTTTTTTATCTCTCCCGACTGTCTCCCTTAAGGGTGGTTTTATCATCGTTATTGTTCTCTCATTACGAAGTCGCTGACCTCTCTTTTCGGGCTTTCGACTTTTTCTGCCCAGACTCTGCCCTCTGCCGGCTGCGACTCGCGCTTATCCATCAATGTTGCCATGACAACAGATTCTGTCGCGACACGCGTCGGCGTCCAGAGATCTTCACGTACATTCTTTTGGTCCCGTTGCAACCACAAAAATGGAAACTGCGCAAAAGCAACGTGGACAAATTCGTCGTGCAAAGTCTCGTTGGGCTTTACGTAATGGCTGTGTATTGGTAATGTATGTGTATATATGCGGCCGGCTAAATGCTACTGCGCAATTAATTTTGTATATATAGCGGGCATACCTAAAGAGAAACTTATGTATCTATGTATATACGCATGGGTACGTGGCAATGAGAGCATATATGTAAAATAGCTTGTGTACCTAGAGATGAGTTTCAATTAAGACACAAGTCAAGTATTTAGGGTTCAGAAACCCAATAAACTTATTGATATCTAATAGCTTGAAATAACAATACTAGATTTTATGAGCCTCGTAATTGTGCCGTGGTACCATTGGCACTTCGTGCAATGCTGAGCAATATTTTCGATTTGGACCCTTCTACTCATCCTAACAATCGCGTAACAATTTGTCAATTTCTATTGACCATAATAAGCTCATTAAAAATCGTTACACAAGGAGAAGTAAACAATGCAAAGTGTACTAGAAACACTATAAGAGCGATGGATCTAAGAAGAATCGATCAAGTATATGCCAAAACATCTAAACTTCAGATTTGCATGCTATACAAAATTGTTGCGAAATTTCACACAGTTATATATCTGTCTATGAGTTTGAAAGCATTTGTATAGAAACGTATGGCATTCATTTTTAGCCCACTAATAATACAATGTGGTCGAAGCAAGAGAAAAGAGAATTATTCTAGAAACCTTACCATACGTAGGGGTAGCGAAGTCAGTTAAGAGGAGACCATCCCATATTAGGAATGGCAAACACTTTTTACGTGCATTTGCACAGCTAGGAAGTAATACATAATTACAATTGGCAAAAATAAATAAATCATAAAAAAAATATACCACTATATTTCATTTATACACATTAAGTATGGAATGGGGCGTGTTAGCGCGACAAATAGATGAATTTCGGCAAATTTTTGAAAAATCAGATAAATGTATAAATAGAGATATAATACTAAAAAGTCGAAACGCTAATACACCACACTATAATTATCTTAGCAAAGCGAATATAACAACATAGTGAAGATAATAAATAAGTTTATGAGAATAGACTAACTACAAGATCACAAAGACAGATGTCTTAAAGTAATAGATCCTGCTGAACACAAGACTAATAAATGTGTGTCATAGGAGGAATATCAAATAAATGTGCCCTTAGAATTAGACAAATTAAGCTGAAGGAGTTTCAATACTACTCAATTAGAAAATCCTAGATGAGTCAAAACAAACTGACTCCGATTTAGAAGTAGATAGTGATATAGAATCGTTCCCGAGATGATACAGTTGAACATAAAAGTTAATAGACCCCAAACAACCATGGCCCCAAACAATGCCAGAATTCATGAAGTTAGCGGCGTCACCCCGCTAATACCAAATTATGATGGAAGCCCAAGACGATTTACGAAGTTTCCTTAGACGCATTGATCCTTGAGGATTCTATAAAGGCGAATTCGAGACAACAGCCGTAAGGGGGATATATTTAAAACAAGATTAAAAGGCCACACCAAGAAACCTACAACAAAGTACCTGAAAAGACAGTACCCGAAATTATAGAAAAGCCATCAAGAACCACAGTCAGAGAGTCTGTGGAGGCCATTAAAGCCAAAATGCTCAATTTGCAGCAGAAAAAATAAAACAGCTTCCGAGCCAATACACCCGTAGGTGGAAAATCCTCACTAAAATACAAAGAGCTTATCGTGAAAGTGAAGGGCTAAACCAAGAAATTGGCCGACAAATATAGCATGACTTCGGCCATAAAGTATAACACAAAACTGTGCGCATTTTGAGCAAGAAAAACAATAATGCAGGCCGGCATTTAACAACATGAATGATGTTGTTCCCGCCAAATTTTGTAAATACATGCACAGATGTAACCGGCCGATCAAATAACGTACTATTCTATAGGAACCGGCGCAAGTAAATTATAATCGCGGCGGTGAAACCGATTCCGTGTCAATAGCTATAACAATGGCAGTGGCGGGGCAGTTACAATATCGCAGTGGATTGCATAACCGTGGTAACACCAGAGGTGGGAATTAACTACTACTGAGGAAACAACGGCCAGCAAAACAATAACAAAACATCATGTCCGAGTTACACAAACTAACTCGGAAAACAAATAAAAAACCCTTAAAGACTCTGTTCGAATGCACTTATATTCACTTTGAAACAATCTCAACTACAATATATATATACAACTAAAAAATGAGGAAACAAAAATAAACCTCACATTTTTTGCTAGACACTAGTGCGAAGATTTATCTCAATATTGAAACAAAATTCAGATACATTTCAAGATATCGACTATTCAGCAAAAACAAAAATTAGCGGAATTGGTCAAGGAACAATTAATTGTAAAGGACTAGCTTTTGTAGAGACTGCTACCGGCAGGTATGTAATACCTCACAACTATCACTTAGTCCAACAAGAATTTCCCATACCATGTGGTGATGGAATAATAGGTATGGACTTAAAAAAGAAAATCTTTCCCTAACAGAAAAATTATGATGGACTTCATCTCCCTGTTGCCTATGCATCTCGTGCTTACAAAAAGGCGAAAGCAATAAAGCACCACAGAACAAGAATTAGCAGCAATTCACTGGGCTATCAATCATTTTCGACCATATATACATATATGGTAGGCGCTACCTGTCAAAACTGATCATAGACCGTTAACATATTTATTTTCAATGGTCAATCAAGTTCAAAATTAACTCGTATGAGGCTTGATATAGAAGAATATGAATTCACTGTGGAATATCTTAGGGAAAAGATAGCTATGTGGCTGATGCCCTTTTCGGATACCATATCCGAGATAAAAAGACTTACAATCAAAAGTCCTGAAAGTGCTACCGGGCAACAAAAGTAGACAGAAAAATCTCTGCGCCAGAAACAAAACATGATATTATTGCTAAGGCAAATAAAAAGTGTTTTTCTAAGCCCAACGTACATGAAGTCATAATAAATGACCAAATTACGCAAAGTAGTGACCTTACGATTAACTGAATCAAAATGTTTACTGAATCATGTAAAAAAGTGATCTAAGAATTGATGTTAGCAACATGTATACCAATGGAGACTACTTGACTTAAGGTCAGTTTTCCAAGGCTGGGTACTAAAAATGAAGCAAGCAAGTCATCCTGCCTGACATTGTGTACCTACTCCAACTGAGAAGTTATTATAATAAATGAAGTGAAACGCCACTCAAATAGCGATTAATTTCATAAATAATTTTTCTTTAATATGCCGCAACAGTGAACGCATGCTATCTCACTTCCTCTTGCCAGCCAATGTCGCCCTAAGCGCTTCAGTACAAAACGCGTCGCATTGGAGATATACCAATATTTAATTTTTTATTGTCCGATTTCGACTAAATTTAGTCAGATTATGCACTTTGGCCATAATATTAGGTGTGCCAATAAGAATGCGATTCCTTAAAACTGCTCTAACAATTAATTTTTTCTGAATTCAAAACAAAATTCCCCCTTTACACGTAAAAGCAGCAGCAGCAGGCGCATGATAACAAGCTCACTTTCTTATCTGCAAATACCGCCTTGACATTTTAGTACAAAACGGATATAGACATATCTCCGATGTTTACTGTCCGATTTCGACAAAATTTGGTCAGTTGGTCCAGTTTGGGTACATAATTAGGTGTACTAAGTAAGAATATATATATATATAGATATCTTGAAAGCAGCCCTAGTTATCGTTTTTTAAATTGTGGGGCGGAAGTGGGCGTGGCTAAAAATTTGACTTAGACACTAGACGGATGTTCACGCAGGCTGGTAGCTCTAGCTATTATAGTCTCTGAGATCCTAAGGTGTTCGCACGGACAGACGGACGGACAGACGGACCGGACAGACGGACAGACGGAGCAGACGAACGGACAGACGGTCAGACGGTCAGACGGACATGTCTCAATCGACTCGACTGTTGATGCTGATCAAGAATTACCCTCCACTGCTTTATAGAGGATAGGAAGCACTTCCTTCTGCCGCAATTACATACATTTTAGCGACTTTAATATACCCTTTTACCCTATGGGTACAGGGTATAATAAACAACTCAAGGGCGACCGAGTGAAAGATCTTTGAATTTATTTCAATACTTTTAAATCAATGGGCAATAAAATTTTTTAAATCATGCAGGTGGCACTGCTCCAACCGGTGACCCATATTAGAAACGAATAAGATATAGATCACAGTATTGTCTACATACCATGATGATCCAATTCAAGGAGGTCATACTGGCATTACTAAAAAGCTAGCAAAAGTAAAGAGACATTACTATTGGAAGAAAATATGACAAATCATATTAAGAGCACATAAAGAAATGTCATAAGTGCCAAACGTCTAAAACAACAATACATACAAAGACCAATGATCTTAACAAGAAACACCAATAAAAGCATTTGATATAGTTTTAGTGGATACAGTTGGTCACTACCAAAATCAGATTATGGCAATGAATATATAATCAGCAATATGTGATTTAACCAAATATGCAACCAGCTATGCCCGTTGTTTAGTTCAGTACTTTACATACTGTTTTAAAACGACACCATCAGCCGCACACGAATATTGTCCCTACAGATTAGTATTTGGAAGATTACCAAAACAATTCATAGAATTTAATAAACTTGGCCACATAGACCCTATATATAATATAGATGATTACTCTAAAGAAAGTAAATTTAGATTAGAGCTAGAGATATGTTAGAAAAAGCTAAGGCCCCCTTAAATTAAACTATAATAAAGAAAATAACTCTTGAATTAAGGTAGGAGATAAGGTACTATTAAAGAATGAAGCAGTCACAAGGACAGATCCAGTACATTTAGGACCCTATACAGTGGCAAATAGAAGATAACAATAATGTTATAATAATAGATAATAAACAAAAAACAAAGACCATAAAGATTAGATTAAAAACATCTCCATTCAATAGTTACTGTTATCATGAAAACAATCTGATCGACCAACGAAAAAATTTTTTAACAGTTTTATACTTTTTGTATATGTTTATTTACATACATATATATTATATTTTATCTTTATATCCATTATTTTTTCCATATTCATTTTTCATATATCAATTTTATTACTTTTATTCCATTTATATGAAATTTTTACAATTTTTACTGCATATAATCAATTTCAAAAAAAAAAAAAAAAAAATTATTACATTTATTGATATATATATATATATATATAAAAAGAAAAAAAAAAAAAGAGAAAGAAACATTTTTAACATCAATCAACATTAACATACATTGCACACAAAACAATAATAACCTACATAAAATGACTCCATAGAATATTACGTCATTTCTCTAAACAGGGAGGTGTACTATATTCTGTAGAGCATTTAACACTCATTCATAAACATACATACAAACGTATGAAGCAACCACATAAATATATAAGCAAAACTAGAGCACTCGAAACTCGATCAACTAATGCAATGTTGAACGACAGAGGCAAATGTTAAATGCTGAACATGCATTTTACAGTGTGATTGCAACGTACATACAGTAACACTCATAATAGCTGACTAAGACTTTTGTACCTAAGCTTAAACCAAATTCAGTATTGAAGAAAAACAATAGAGACAGAATAAAATTAGACTTCACCAAGAGCAGAAGCTCTAATAAACAAATCCTTTTTTATAATTTAACTATTGGTTGGTCCAGATCAATAAATGGTTGAAAAACATTTTTATTACAACATACTATGCCACAGTCCTTACTTACCTGACGTAAGCTAATTCGACATATATAGCAAACCCATTGCATCTCGCCCTTTCAATTTCGTTCTATGTAAGAACACAACTAAAATATTTCTGTATCTCTCACACACCGCGTGGTGAAGAATTTTTGCATATGTATGTGTGTGCGTGAGCATTAAAATAAATTTAATTTTTATCAATTGGATTATTGATTTGTAACCTTAATAATTATCCGATCTTGTTCAAACTTGGTGTAGGGTGTATGGATAAAAATTAAATTTAAAAGCAGCAACAACAAAAAACAATAATTTAATATATTTCTTTTTTGGTGCCGCGCGGATTCGATCGCGGGTCTTTTGTGTTTGTACGGCAGATTTCTTGGAATTTGTTTATATTTCTTTGCTGCCAAAGAAAATTGCTCATTTTACTCGAGGTACCTCCACGTTTTAGTTAATAGCTCCGGTGATAATTATCCGATCCGACTAATATTCTTTCTTTTCATACTTGATAGATTAAGGAACTTAACTTTTCATGTTTCAACCATGTAGTCTAAAATTTGATGCCGTCATCGTGATTGAAACAGGCAGACGGACATGTCTAAATCGACTCGGCTATTTATGCTGATCAAGAATATATATACTTTATGGGGTCGGAAACGTATATTTCTAGGCGTTACAAACATCTGACCAATTTAATAATACCGTCTGAAGGGTATAAAACTTAAACTCCTAATTTGATGTGCTGTGCCTTCTCTGAAGAGATAACAATGTCATGGCCCAACATTTGTTGCTATGGATTATATA